>CM033641.1:51697455-51801570 GCA_019512145.1 Engystomops pustulosus | reverse complement strand
AACCCCTAGAACCTTAATGCATAGAAAATGCATCTCTTATTCTTGAGATTAACCCTTTTAAAGGACTTCTACCACCAAGATCAAGTATTGTAAACCAAGAACACTGACATACTGGTGTGTGCCCCATCTGCCAGCATCTGCTCTTCTTTTAGCTTCCTATGTCCTGGTTTTTACAAAAAAAGGCTTTTAAATATAGCAAATGATCCTGAGGGGCTCTAGGCTCCATGTGTCATAATGGAGCCTGGAGTCCCTCAGGCTCCTTTGGATAAATATAACATCCTTTTTTCTTAAAAACAAGGGCATAGGATGACTCAAGAAGAGCAGATCCTGCCATAGGTGGCACACACCAGTATGTCAGTGTACTTGGTTTACAATCCTTGATCCTGGTGGTAGATGTCCTTTAAAATCTAACTATTCCCACTGGAATATAAGCATTTCAGGACAAAATGGCAATTGACCTACAAATAAAATGTATGAATAAACACATTTTTGCTTAGTTAAGTTGCTAAGCCATATATAAATCCAGTTTCCCAAACATATATAGAGAGATAGGAACAGATTTCTTATTTCTGCTGTTCTGTATTTCATGATTGCTGCTTTACCCTTGTACAGAACCCTTGGAGTATCTAGTATTAAAATGTAATATTTTTTAGAAACCACAAAAGAAAGCGCCACCTGATCCAGAACCAGGGTGTTCTAGCAAGCATGGGACTCTGAGAAATACAGCATCAACCTCAAAACAAGTTCCAAATACTTCTCCCAATAAAGATGAGGTCAGTTACTCTTTCACTCATTTATGCTCTACATTTTTTGTCTTGTAGTTTTAGGTAGATTTGAAACCAATCACACAGTTTTAGTTATTGCAATATATTTCTAACAAATGTTTTACAAGAGAAAAAAAACTGTTCCAAGATTGGTACAGCCCTTTTAATATTGAAGAGAACCTATCATCAGAAATTGGCAAACTTCCAATATATTTTTTTTACTGCATAAATTAGGTAAGCACAGGTAAAAGAAATTTTCTTTGCCATCAGTTTTTTTTATCTTCATCCTGCACTTACCACAGTAATGTTGAAGACATCACAAAACCCACCTAGTGAAAATGGGTGCTTACACTACTTTTGATAGAACCCCCCTTTTGCCACAGTCCTGCCGTACTATACAGATACAGCGAGCATCAACTTCGACCAAGAAAACCTGAGGCAGATCCACTCGTAAAACACATTTCTGTCCTATATTCCTCGCCCTGGTTTTTGTTTTGAGAAACTGGTGATTCCTCTGCCATCAACTAAATGCTGCTGCTTCTAGGACCGATAATAAACATTTTAGAGAAGGGTAAAAGAAGTCACCGGCGATGCCAGTGTGACTGCATTTTTTTACTCAGTTTAAGGAACCTCCGCACTGGAAGTTGGCGGTTTCTGAAGTGAAATACCGGGCCAACGCAGCTCAGGGTGAGCTGGGCCATAGCTTATTTTGTTAGTGTTTTTAAAACCCGCTGGTCATCGCGGTTTAAACACTTTTTTACTTTAATAAGCCGGCGCAGTGAGGTTTACCGCTCTCCGCTTACCGTGCGCGGCGCTCTCCTTCAACTTCCTATGTAGGACGTGTCAACGGGAAAGCGGCCCGACGCGTACCTGCCTGCGCCGTCTATAAAGTTTAAAAGTGTTTAAAACCCGCGATTACCGCGGTGTTAAAACACTACAAAATAAGCCCTGGCACCGCCTCACCCTGAGCTGGTGCCCGTCTTTCCATCGAACCTGACACTTCAAGTTGGTAAGGTGTTCCTTTTAATATGATGCTCATTATTTATTTTGTATTCTAGTTTCTGTCAGTGAAATAAATACATACATACAGGGCTATGAGACATAACTGGTCCCAAGCCATCTACACACATCCTTCCTTACGATGTGGTCTCCTGCCTCTTTCTCTATGTAAGCAGCAGTCCTGTGTCAACTTTACCAGTGGCTGCCTGTTACAGGTATATTAGGGAGGACGATAGAGCAGGTCCTGGTAAGGATCACAGATGAAATATAGATGATGGGGACAATGACATTACTAGCGTTGGCGTCTTGGGATTCAGGCAGTGTAGGATGAGTACCCAAATATAAATTAAATTACACACAGTGCTGACTAATAAAGGTAAAATAGAAAAAAATATAGGCCAACTAACCTTTTCCATGTCTTCTGAATCCTCCTCGTGTGGCTTAACACAGGAGTTTCTGTATGACATGTGTGCCTTCGTTGTCCTCTATGAGAGGGGCCACCTCCAAGGCTTGTGAAAGAAGCGCCAGCTGTGCTCTCTGGAATTATTTGACTATTGCATCTTAAAGAAAAGAAAGCCACTGCAAACCGCCTACGCTCTACTACTGGCACAAGACCACAGGTTGTTCACTCATTATCCTTCACTCCTTTTGGCAGTTCCTGTTGGCCATCTTGCCTCAAGTGACTTACAGACAATGGCAACCTCAATGCAGAGCTCCAGTGGGCTTGTAGAAGTGACCATGGGGTCTATTGATGCTCATTTGCCAGCAGTGTATTATGGGACAAGACCATCGCAGAGGACCTCAGTGCAAAGATTTAATTAATTTTTCGATTTTACAGCGGCTTTGTCTTCAAACGATTAATAAAAATCCTTTGACAACAATATGTTAAAAAAAAACCAGATTTTCCCTGAAATTATACTATTATTATTGATCCCCCAAATGTTATGGTTATGATATTAGATAAACATCAAAAATATTTAGCAGAATAGACGGATACATTCCAGTAATAAAATAATGTTGGGCCTTTGATTGATGTTGTGAATGTTACTTTGCTTTCCAATCCTTAGTCACTTTTTTCTAGTATGACACCAATGACTCAAACCTGGATCCAATACAGAAATCCACTGTTGTGCCCAGACGGATACTCTAGCCTTAAGGGTGTGTAACACATGTTAACGTTACCTTTTAATTCTTACATGCTCATTTTATGTCATGTCATTTAGTTTTTGTGCAACAGAGATCACCTGTTGGTATATCTTTCCTCTTTCACTTTTTTGAGACGTTTTGAGACATTTGTGGGGCGCCTCCATTTGTCCGACGTACATAGCTCGAAAAACTGAATAGCAATAGCTTTTGATGTACTCCCTCCTCTCTGCTTTCAGCAGCATTGTGAGGCTAGTCTGGAATAGCTCCCCTAGAACCTTTAATGCCATCGAATGCATCGTCTTATTTGTCTGTGTGATATGACCATTTAACGGACGTTCTAACCCACCAAGATCAAGTAATTGTAAACCAGAAACACTTGGAATACGGGTGGAGTGCCCCCTCTGGCAGCCCATCTGCTCTCTTTTTTTTAGTATCCTCATCCCGTTTTTACAAAAAAAAGGCTTTAATAAATGCAAAATATCCGTGAGGGGCTTTCGTAGGCTCTGTGTCTAATGGAGCTCGGAGCCCCTTAGGCTCCTGTGGGATAAATAAACATCCTTTTTCCTGTAAAAAAACAAGGCAAGAAGACCTCAGACTCAAAGAGAGCAATTCGCCTAGGTGGCACACACAGTAATGTCAGTGTAACTTGGTGTTACAATACCGTGACGCTTGGTGTGTAGATGTTTTAAAATCTAACTATTCCCACTGGAAAATAAGCAGTTCGGACAAAAGGCAATTGACCTCAATACAATGTTGAAAAGTACACATTTTTCCTTAGTTATCTGCTTAGCCATAGTTAAATCCAGTTTCCCAAACATATATAGAAGCAATAGGAAAAACTATATTCCTTATTTGCTTGAGTTTCATGTAATTCATGATGCTGCTTGCTTTACCCTGGTACCAGAACCCTTTGGAGTATATCAGTATTAAAATGTAATGATTTTTAGAAACCGCACAAAAGAACGTCGCCACCTGATCCAGACCAGTGGTTTCATGGTTTGTTTCTGTTTGTTTTTTTTTTAGCGTTGTTTCTACAAGCATGTGACTTGCAATGGAAATACAGAATCAACACTCAAAACAAGTTCTATAATTACTTCTCATTTTAATTTTATCTCCCATAAGATTGAGGTATGGCAGTTTCAGTGATTTTCACTCAGTTTACGCCTACTTTGTTGTCTTGTAGTTTTAGGAGGTTTTGAAACCAATCACCAGTTTTGTTGTGCAATATATCTTTTCTAAACAAATGTTTTAAACGAAAAAAAAACTGATTTCCAGATGGTACGCATAGATCACATTAGACCAGCCTCCCCAATCGGCAGAACTGCATGATTAGGCGTGCCATTGACATACTCCCCCCGATATTCCAGCATTGAAAAGTATGCTTGTCAAATTATTCTGTGAGTAATGGCCGCTCAACATGCCTCAATGACGCTGGTGAGGCCTGTAATGTGGTGGTGGGAGGTTTTTCGGCGGGCCGCAGTGTTGTGTGGGAGGTCCTCGGCGGGCCGCAGTCTGGAACGTTTTTTTGTTGTCAAGGCTGCGTTAGCTGGCTGTATTGTGTAAGCTGAGCGGTCCATAAAGCGGCACAGCACAGGTGCTAACATGACATGGCAGCGTGCTGGCCGGCACTACTCACCCCACCGCGCGGGTAGCCTCTAATTGAGCTGCTCCGAGTAGCTTGGATGTCACGGGATGGGGCGGGTCCTCTGGGAAAGGGGGCGTGGCTGCTACGTAGCACCTTCCTCACAGGAAGTAAAGAGCTGTAATGGCCGCCTTCAAGTAGACGTGGTTCATGTACGTGGATAGCATCATGTGTATGGATGGGGAGGGGGCTTTGAACATGTATGGTATGTGATAAGGTCAGTGATAGACTGTAATGATGTATACGCCCATGTCCCCCTTTGCGGTGTTGAGTTGGCATGAGGGTTATTATTTTAACATAGTCCTGCGGTCTGACAGGTGCTGAGGTGGCATGAGGTATATGTTACTGGGACCTGCGTGTCTTGCGCAGTTGCTGAGGGGCCGGTGTACTGGTTAATGTACTGCCAATTCTGTGCTGAGGGGCAGAGGTTATCGTGGTTTACGTGGGACTGCATTCTGTGCTGATGTGGCATTGAGTAATATGTTACGTGGTTGCGTGTCTGGGCGAGTTGCTGGAGGTGTGCATGAAGTTTATGTTACGTGGGCGCGTTGTCGCGGGGTGCCTGGGTGGCTGGTGTTGTTACGTGGGGCTACATTGTCTGGGCCGGGTGCTGAGATGGCAGGTAATGTTACTGGGAATTACATTCGTGCTGAGGTGGCCATGAGGTTAGTTTTACTGGGACCTGCTTGTCTGGCGATTGCTGAGGTGGCATATGTTATGTTTTCGTGGGACGCGTGTTCTGGCGTGATGATGTTGTATGTTACTGGGACTGTCGTGTCTAGGCGGGTGCCGGAGGTGCATGCGTATATGTTAGTTACTGAGGTGTCCCTGGCGGGTTGCTGAGGTGGCAGGTGTATGTTCGTGGGACTGCAGTCGGTCTGAGGTGGCATGAGGTAATATTTTACGTGGGAACGAGTGTCCTGCGGTGCTGAGGTGGCAGGTGTATGGTTCAGTGCTGCTGTCTGGTGCTGAGGGGGCTGAGGTAATTGTTACGTGGTAACTAGCGTGTCCTGGCCGGTGCTGAGTGGCAGGAGTGTTGTATGTGAAACAGACTGCATAAACGGTAAAAACACGTAACAATGACCGACGCAAATTCAATGACAATAAAAAACCTTAAAAAAACCGCCTCCCCCAACACATACAGCAAAATAAACCAAAATTCTTTTAAAAAAAAAGCTTTTACAAAGCAACTATCATGACTTTGCCCATGTCACTGCAGTCTGCCACTGGGGGCGCTGGCGGCGGACATGCACACAGTCTGGTCCCCAGGGGTGAGAGGGAAGCATTGGTGCCGTTAGCTGCAGTGTTTGGTTGGTTGGGGGGGGAAAGGTTTTCTCTGGCGGGCCCGCTGTGGTGGTTGGAGAGGGTTGGTCCGGGCCTGGCATTTGGTGGTGGGAGGTCCCTCCGCGCAGGCCCGCATCGGACGTTTTGTGTCAGCTCGCTCAGCCCACATTTGTGGTTGTGGAGGTTTCCGGACGCGCAGTGTGGGTGGACGGAGTCTCGGCGGGCCCGCAGTTGTGGGGGTGGAAGTCTCGTGCGGGGCCGCCGTCTTGTGGTGGGGTTCTTGGCGGGCCCCAGTCTGGTGGTTGGAGTCTCGGCGGGGCTGCGTTGGGTGGGGGGAGGTCCTGGCGGACCGCAGTCTGGTGTTGGGAGTCCCTTGGCGGGGCCAAGGCTGGTTGTGGGGGTCTTGGCGGGCCGCCGTCGTGGTGGAAGTCTGGCGGGCCGCAGTCTGGTGTGGGGGGGTTTCTTTGCGGGCCCGCAAGTCTGGTGGTGGAAGGTCTTGCGGGCCCCCATTGTGTGGTGGGAGGTCTCGCGGGCCCGCAATTCTGGACGTTTGGCTGTCCCAGCGGCTTAGCCACCAGTGGGGTGGTGGGCTGTTTTTCGCTCGCTGTGGTGGTTGGAGGGTTTCGGCGGCCGCATTCCTTGGTGGTGGGGAGATCTCGGTGTTGGGGAGGCTGGCGGCCCGCAGTCCTGGGTTGTGTGAGGTCTTGGGCCGGTCCGCAGTCTGGTGGTGGGAGGTCGTGGCGGGCCCGCAGTCCTGTGTTGGAGGTCTGGCGGGCCCTCGTCTGTGGTGGGGAGGTCCTGGCGGGCCCGCAGTCTGGTGGTGGGAGGTCTTGGCGGTGGCCGCAGTCCCTGTTGGTTTGGGGTCTTGGCGGGCTGCGTCTGGTTGGTGGAGGTTTCGGCGGGCCCGCCGTCTGGGTGGTGGTGTTAGGCTCGGCGGCCGCAGTCTTGTGGTGTGAGGCCGTCGCGCCCGAAGTCTGGTGGGTTCAGAGGTTCACGGTGGGCCGCGTCGGGTGGGGTCCTCGGCGGGCCCATCCTGGTGGTGAGGTCTCGCGGGCCCAGTCTGGGTGGTGGAGGTCTCGGAGGGCCCGCAGTCTGGTGGTGGGAAGGTCCTCGGCGCTGTGGTGGGGGGTTTTTGGTGGTGTCAGCTCCATCCTGGGCATGCATAATGTAACACACTATAACTGCCTCAATTTGCCTATTTAAACCAGAATGAATACTGACACATTGTTTCTTAATATCATTTGCCTCATCGACATTATATACACTATGAGTTATATTACTTGTATTAAACTGAAAATTTCTCCGTCCCGCTAAATACTTCCTCAAAAATAGTCAGGAGGTAGTATTATCTACCCTTCAGACACCTGGTAGTGCGCCGTTCTGGGTACTCCCTTTTAATATTGAAGAGAACCTATCATCAGAAATTGGCCTAATAAACCAATACCAGTATGTTGTCAAGAAGCTTAACAGCTTCTAGATCATGTTTCTTTCATGTCTTAGCTTGGTGGTGGCACCATCAAGAAAATCAACTTTAGAGTGAGATGTTAATTGGTTGTATCAAGTCAGGAAGGCTGACTTTATAAAACCAAATTGCATATCATTTCAAAGGGGATTTTCTGGATGGTACCACCACACCAGGCCGTGAAAGAAGTATGATGTAGAAGCTGCTCAGCTGCATGACAACATACCGGTAGTGGTTTATCATGCCATCATTTCTGATGACAGATTCCCTTTAAAACGCTAAAAACATGTTGCTATGTACAAAATTCTTGCGTTACCTTACCACATATTTTCGTGGTGATGCTTTTTTTTCCTGATCCCTTTAACATGTGCTTCAAAATGCAACACAAACACATTGGAGCAGATGTATTTAGACTGGAATTTTAAACTTCAGCCTTTGTTGTCCAGCAAATAATTGATATTGTATTTGGAATGTAAAGCTATATGTTTTTCCAATATATTTTGTGTATCTAACTGTTTTTTAGATCTCTGTTTGCTGACATTCAACAGGAGGACCAGTCCCTGGTCATGTGATGTCACAAAGCTCTGATTATTCTCTGATATAACGAGCCGTGCACCTGTGTGACATTACATGACCAGGGACAGGTTTCTTTCCACAGGAAGCAAACATAGAAGCTTCCTATAGAATGACAGAAAGCACAGATCTTGAAAACCATTGATACAGAAAGTATATTGGAAAAATGTATTACTTTTCATAACTTGACAACCATTTTAATTTTTTTTTTTTTTATAATATATGGCATCTTTTATGTCAGACTAATAGTTTTGTGGCAGCACATCTCCTCATGCAGAGTGTAATTTGCTTGTTAACAATGGAAACTGCAGTAGATTGTTAAAGGGGATGTCCATGATAAGAAAACATGTTCCCAGGTTGTGTGTGGTGTTGCAGATCTTCCCTATTCACTTTAAATGAGTTAATCGGCATTACCGGACACAACCTCTGGATAGTAGTGGCTCATTTTTTTGTAAAGCAATGTTTTTATCATCTCGGCGAACACCTGGCGCTGGAGCTGTCTTATGGGATTGTACAACATCGTGTTTATAAAAAAGTGTACTGTAAAGATGAGTTTTCTTCTATGTATCTCCCATTATATCAACCATGGAAAATAAATGCGTGGGAATGCAGCATATTGCATTTTCCACCCATCTTCTGTGCAGATATTAGCAACATTACTGTATATTTTCAAACCTGCAGATAACAGTCTAGAAATCTGTATTTTGTGGTTGTATTAACCTAAATTTTATAAGCTGTATGTTTACTGTTCAGCAGGTGTCTGCAAAGACAAAGACTCGAAGGAAAGATCAGAACACGTCTGTGAATAAGAAATCAAGAAAAGGTATATAGTTATAATATTCCCATTGTCTGTAAAGATATAGGACACAAGTTATCACATGTTGAGTGCACAATTTACTTCCCTTATTCAATTTAAAGAGAACCTGACATGTATATTTACACTACTAATCTACTAGCCCCCGCATGTAGGGAATGAAATGTTCTTTCTAGAATCCCCTCCTTTATGTGAAATCATGGCCTTTTACTTATAAAAATCTCCCTGAGTCATGTGAAAATGAGCAGAAAAGTGTTTGAGAGAAAAGAGTCTGAGAGGCTGCAGGGGGAATATAATTTTAGACGCCTTTATCTGGGTCTCTATAGCAATTAAAACCACTCCATTATCAAATTAAGGAAGAAAGTTTTCTTTTTTTTAAAAAAACTATATCAGGCTTGTGCTATTGTGATCTATGGTGTAGAAAACTACACTTCTCAGTCTCCCATAGATCAACAAAAAACTGTTTTTTTAAGGAAAGGACAGTTTGTCAGTAATGTATATGCATGAGCTCTATAAGAGGATGGAATTCTTTGACATCCATAGGACATACAGGTTATATGTATAAAATGTATATAGAATCAGGAATACACTATCCAATCAGAATTGGATACAATATATCATTACATCATAGATATCCTATCAGTGTTATGAGGTAGGGGGTGACTGATTTGTGCACGATGGGTGTTTAGACCACATTAATATATTTGAAATTGAAAGAAAAACTAGGACGTTTCAGGTCATATTTGGTTAACCTAACCTCCTGAGTGTACATGGATAAATAACAGGATGAGCTCCTGTAAATATAGACTATGTTCAGTCTTATTTTTAACTACTGGCGTATTCAGCAAATGCATTGTGAGCAAGTAATGTTTCCTGTCATAGCACACTGCTACAGGGAGAGAGGATCACATTCTTACATGTTCCGTAATTTACAATACTTTCTATAAGCAAAACATATCTAATATTGAAATTGTCATTTTAGTATTCAATATCAGTCTGCAGCACTGGATATATGGGTAGGTATATTCAGAATTCGGATTAAATTAAAATCCAATTATTAACCTCTTCATGACCGATGGTCATTATTTCCTGAATGTTCAAGTCAATTTTTGATGTTCTGCTATGCTTCTTTGAATGACGATAAGCTTTACATATCATAACAGTTTGTTGTTTTTTGTTTTTTTTTCATGACATGTGAGACATTAACTTGATAGGATGTTTTTTTTTTTACTAGAATTGACTACAAATGTGAAAAAAGAAGCTTTTTGACATTTTTCAGATTATAGCTTTTTTTTAAAAAGTAGTAACTTAGTAGTACCAAAATAGTACCAAAATATGTTATAAATATGTACAGTATGACTAGTAACAGAATTAATATTAAACAGGAGAGAGTATGGATGATTCACAGAACTGGAGATATCTAACCTTAAGTTGCAATCGGCAATAGAAAGCTGTACATAAAATTAAAAACATTTTGTACAACTTTAAGACTCCATACACACGACTGTATAAAAGCGTCCGGAATACAGCCCCATGCATTCCAATGGCCAATTCGGCAATCCATGTCGATGGCCGTATTGTCAACCGCACCATACCTTAAGCAAGCCGTATAAAAATATAGAGCATGTCCTATATTCCACTATATATCCGTACCGTACTGCCCATAGAAGTCAATAGGAACATATAAAATACGTGCTAAATATGTGCTGCACACGGCTGTGCACCTTATACTGCCTTATATTCGTGCAGTATCCTGAACCAGTAGGAGGTGCATGCTTCCAGCCAATAGTCAGACATCCATTATCTGCCAGCCCACCGTATTTTATATGGATACGGTGCAAAACGTTGCCATACTGTTGCAATATGTTAACGGACAGAATACAGCCGTATATACAGAACAGAAAAGACCATACGGTCATGTGCATGAGGCCTAAGAGTGAATATTTCTAGTTCTATGAAGCATCCGTACACAATCCATATATCATATGAAATGGGAGATTCCCCTTTATGTATTTCTTGGTGCCAGGGTTCAGGAGATGTAGCCACTTGAAGTTGGGCACTACCATGACGTTTTTTGACACTGTCGGCATGTACTTTGGTGACAAAAAATATATAATTAAATACGATTAGATCCACACCTCCTAAATGTAATAGATGAGTGTGTGTAAAGTTCATAGATAACTTATATGTTTAGGTTAATTAAATCATCAAAAAATCACTATAACTGAAAAAAAGCAAAAAATTGTTTTTCAGTTAGAAATTTTAAGACCTCCACATCCCGCAAAATATAGCGATTAAAATGTAAAGGCGCCCATAAAATCCTCTATTTTTTCTTTCAAAGCAGACACCCAGGCAATTGCATTTGTTTGGTAAACAATTGACAGCCCTTACCATCATCATGCAACTTGGTGACAAACACAAATTATTGAAAAGACAATGCCTTCCAAATGCAATAAAGACTAATTTCTATATAAAACTCACATCAAAGTGAAGGGTTACACACAAATAGGGATGTAGAATATAAGTAAAATTGTGCAGATTTATATGTGCCACAACCTCAACAAGAATTTACACTCCCAAAAATGCTAAAACAAAAAACATGCAATATTTGTTATAATCCACAAGCTATTATGTCAAAATCATACATTTTTTCAGAAAATCACAGCCTACAATGTATGAAAAAAAAATACTTTTTAATTAATACACTCGACCACCTTCATGCAACTTTGCAGCAAACAATGATACAATTCAAAATTTTCACTAAAATATCTACAAATAGACTACATATATAAAGAAAATTTGTTTGTCGCTATAATGGCATGTGCTATATTTTACTCAAACCCATTGTTGTATGGCACTCTCTGCACATATATGATTATAAACATGTTTGACGTTTCTTTTTTTCCTTTAATAAAGTTTATTGGTTGTGAGCCCGAAGATTACATACATTTGAGGGGGCCTCATATCTCGCTGGGGTTAGGTACATTATGCAGGAATTATCCTGATGTGCAGTCCTTAATAAGGTATAAAATAATCAATAAGCTATATAGCTTTGTGCCGGGTACCACCTGATAATGTAATAATCTGTCCCAGAGGACACAGTCGGATAAATCTGATGTGAGAGGAGTCTCATAGCCAAGTGTTCAGTTGCCAGAACTTATAAGAAGGGGGTCACAGGTCGGCCTTGACCGTTGTCTCTTCGCAGGCCAAAACTCTGGGCTTTGGACAGTTAAGGCTAATAGAAGCTGTAGGATGATTATATAACATTTATATCCACCCCTACAAAGGAGGAGCGAAACCCGCGCCTATCCAGAACAGCTAGAAAGTGAATCCATTCCACAGAATCGAAGGCCTTGGCCAAATCAGCCATCACCAAGGCTCAATCTTCTCTCATGTTTGGATATTTTATCTGCTTTTAGATAGGATGGAAACAGCCCCAAGAGACATCGGGAGTCCAGAAAATGTGCCCAAGTCTGGCAGAAGTGTGAATGAATTAGATGCCGTACTCTCTGAATGTGGAAAACTCATTGAACTGTACAGGTATGTTCTATGTAAAGTGCAAAGGAGGTGACATCCAAAAATCACAGTAAAGAAATGCTCAGTTAAAATGCTCCTCTAGATGTCATTTGATATATCAGCAAATTAATGACATGCTGCTGATCGTGGGGCAATGGCTGAGCACTGCCGCCCCTGCAAAGGCAGATGATCGCAAAGCGGCATAAAATCGCAACAGAAACCAGAATATTTTGTGGATTTAACGCTTTTGCATCCTGCTTTGTGTGCGGATAGCCTCCTGCTTATAGAGAACCTGAAGTAACACCTTATGCCTCTCACAAATGTAGGACGCTATTTGGATGCAAATTTCCAGTAGGTTTTTATCAGATAGAATCATATACATAAAATGGTAAAAAAAAAAAAATGTTTAGAGGCAGTGATAAAAGGGTTGATGGGAATCTGTGCGAAGGTTACACTGCATCGCAGATTTAGTTTTATGGACAATACAAATATATTTTTTTTTTTTTAGGGAGAATGTTGATACAGATGTCTGCAAAAGAGCAGTAGATGTATTTTTTCAAAATTTTCAAGAACAGCTTAATGCAATAGTAAGTATGTTATTGCCTTGCACACATCGATATATAACTGATCAACTATTGTAAGCCGTACTTGTTACTCTAAATATGTCCACATGAGTGAAAAAGCCCAAATATAGGCAGTCACTGTGTTACATACAAGATATGTTCTGGAGGTTTGTTCTTAAGTTGAATTTGTATGTAAGTTGGAACTGTATATTTTATAATTGTAACCCCAGCCAAAAATGATTCTGGTCTCTGTGACTATTGGATTTTATAACTGTTCTAGCCTAGGGCTAAAGTACAATTACCAAGATTCACACTTCAAATGCTTCTGTGCATGCAGGTGACCGCACGTTTCTGAAATGTCTGGAAAAAAATGTAACAAATTTGAGCCGATGCATCACAACAAAAGGAAATATAATGGAATAAAATGAGGCAATAGAATATTGTGGTGCAGGCTCCACCAGTGCCAATACTAGTTTTTTGCTGCTCTACATTTATTACTGTGATGTTCTGGTGCAGTTTAAAACTGTTGTGTTATACTTTCCGCTTTCATAGAGTTGTCCTAAACTGTGCGCCACAATGTGGTGAAAAGTAAAAAAATATTTGGCGCAGGGGCTATTTTCCATTTGACCACGCACTCTTATAAAACCATGCCGCTTTTCACAGATCACTCCCCCCTTAGTCAGACAAGTCGGAAAAGTGTTGAAAACCGGTCTAAAAGCCTTGATAAGTGTGGCGGAAAGCATTTTCTGGTGCAAATTACAAAATACATCTTCCCCAATATCTCGTCACAGCAAGCAGTGGTATTATATCATGCACAGTAAGACCACTTTTCAATGCTAGCCATCTCAAAGAGGTTTTACGAAGTATCTTAGTACAGTATATTTTAACAGACAACAATAACGTGTATATCCACAGATATCAGAAGTCCAAAAACTGAAAGATCTTAAACGAAAAAATACTAAGGTAAATAATTACATGTATTCATTAATAAGTCAATTTGTGTGTGTTTTGTTCAGTTACGGTACTTCATCTTAATATTTCCTCTTCCCTCTACCATTACATAATCCTAAACAGGTGCATATTTTTCTATTTTTTATTTGGTATGTGTGTTATGTAAATTACCAGAAAATAGAATCATAATTTATACCACATTTTTTAATAAAGAAAAAAAAAATTCATGCTGTTTTCTATAATATACAAGTACTAATAATCTGCAATTTTCAAGAAGGATAAAGCTCCCACCTGCATTCTGCTTGTTTCTTTCCACCTTTTGCGCAAATAGTGGCGCAAAAGTCGATTGAAAACAGAAGATTCACATTCCATTTTTAGTTTCCATTATGCTCTCCTAAAGAGAGTATATTCCGTAGCCTAATTATAGACTGACACGTGCGAATTCTGGTGAGTATTTCTTTGCAGCAGTCATTTCATTTACATCATAGACAAGACTGACGTCCACTCCCACATCAAATTCTGTAGTTTTGGAAGGTCACATATGAGTAAGAAGCTCTGTAGTGCTATTGTGTGTTTTATTAGTAGCGGTAGGACTTGTATTCTAGGATTGTACACTCCAAGTGTAGATGAGGCATGTGCTCACACTGCTGTGCTCTTAGCTCTATCAATTGAACTGCTCCACAAATCATCTCTGCGCTGAGAATCTAACAATAAGCTGGCTACAGCTTTTACAGAGCAAAACAGTGCGAGGACAGACCTCTAGTGCACTGACAACATGCAAAAATGTAGGAACTCTGGAGAGCCGTTTCATCGGGGCTTTTAACCTGGTGAAAAAGTCTGGCAAATATTACATTTTTCATGCAACAGGCTTTTCGGCAACCTAGAAACCGTTTCAGTAATATAATTCCCTTTATTAAAATAAAGCCTTATTATACTTCACAGATGCAGACAGAAATTACAAAAAAAAGAAAACGTTTAATTGAAGTGAAAGAAGAAATTATAGCGTAAGTAGAATATGATGCATATAGACTCATATTGTGTATGGTAGAGCTCAATATATTGCAATACTGTACCTCGTCCAATTTTGCCCATCAAAGCTTTTGCTCCTTTATTCAGGAGAGGTAGGTTTTCTCGCCAGATGTGCCGTCATGGATAAGGGCGAGACTGTTTTTCTCTACCTGTTTACTAGCACTTTCCCATAGATAAGAGAGGATGTGCTGAGCAGGGAGACCTAAACACTTCAGTTGGAAGAAAATCTCATCAGTGTTTTCATTGTCAGTAAATAAATTACTGTGTTATTTTCATAATGGCCAATATAAACTGACTATATATGACTCCATTCACAATACCTAAATAATCTTACAAGTCACTCCATGGGGTGCACAAATAGGATAGCACTCCATATTTTCTATAGCAAACAAAAATTTGGCACACCTTTTAGTTCAATGCTCATTAATAGTTTATTATTTTCATCTTCATGCCAGCTGGATACACCGCTGCTTCCTGACTTCCACTGCCCTCCATAGCGGCTAATACCAAGCAAATATACATTGTTGTACCTCACAATCCGTGTTTGAGGAAAGTCTTTAGTTGGACCAAAATGTTGGCTGTTTTGTATTGCCTTATTAAGATATCTACTATAAAAATTAAAAAACTTTTAATGAGCATTGGACAAAAAGGTGTGCCCCATCACGGGGCATTACATCACGATCATTCACCAGGTTTGTGCAGCCATCAACCTTTGTCTGCCCCTCTAGGAATGAGCCTAAACTGAATCGGCTACAGAAGGAGTGTTCAGAGCTGGAGAAAAATCAGGATTCACTGAAGAGTTCAAGAACTTTCCTTGACAATCTTGCACAACTGAAGGAGGATTACTTGAAATTCAAGACCCAAAACCCCAACATTAAGGAAACGGTAAGCATTTTTATAGATCTCTTATTGTATTTATCCAGCAAATTTTAACAAATAGTTGTAATTTATTGTCTTTAAACTGATTTAAACATATTCATCTCATTCTTTTTGCAGCATGGGTTATCCAGTCTGCCAGCATTGTGCCTGGAAGCAGAAAATGTACTGAAAGCCGAACAGCATTTTTATATTGTGAACCGACAGCTGCAATCTTTCGTTGACAAAGGGAAAGGAGATGGCTAAAAGCTGGAGCTGTTCCTTTTTACCAACTCAATATATATGTGCTGCCATTTACTTAGACATCTTAAAACCATATATTGTAATAATACCTGCTGTTTAAAGGGGTTTTCCCACGAAAGAAAATTCTTACATCTCAATCCCCTAGTGATGTTTACGCAATAAAGGTCATTTAACCTCTTACTTTACAATTTTACTCAGTTTTTTTGCTTTTTTAGCTCCTATCACTCCCTAGGCTGCCCAGTGCAAAATCCCAGGGTGTGGACAGGGCCTCTCTAAGCACATCTAGTTCTGTGGGGTGACAATGCGGTTAGATTATTCGGGTAGAGGTCTACTCTTTCATCTGACTACTGGCATTGTACTAACACTAACACTGACACATAGAAAGAGATGAGACAGATCAGAGATGCATGAGATTACACAGAGGCTGACACTTTTAGGGTGAGCTCTGCTACATCATACAGATGCCTCCCCCTTCCCCCGGGTCACTTATCTCCTTTTAATTTGCAGCTTCTCTCTCTGCTCACGATCTCCTGGCAGGAAGTGATCAGTGACTGTCTCTGAGCTCCGTGCAGGGGTAGTGGCTACAGACACACAGCAGAGAGACAGAAATTCAGCAGCACATAGTCACTCAGAAATCCAAGCTGGCGGCCACTTGACCCTAAAGTCAGAAGTTACAGGGTCCTGTCTAGGGGCAACTGAAATTGTGTACACCAGGACTGATAGAGACAGGTTGGACTTATATCTGTAAAATGCTGCATTAGGGAATTAGAGAATGTGTAATTTTGTTATCCTGAGTACATATAAGAAATTTGTCTTCGTGGTTGGTTGGTAGCTTGCTTTGTGACAATAGACTTCTCTTTTTTGTCAGTAAATATTACATATTAATATTAAATTAAAAACAGGAGCACTGGCTTTGTGTATAGGACTCCACAGAATCTGGACAAAGACATAAATGCCAAGAAAATGACATTGCAACAGAACAAATATCATCCATCTTAATACAACATTGTCCCATTTAACTACTCGGTGAAGTTATTAAACCTATTGATGTATCCAGCGGGGTGCTGTGCAGCGTTTATTTCTACACCAGGCCCTGTCTGGCGAAGAAATGAACGCAGCCGAAGACTTATCATATGTGAACAGTAAAACGCCGGCCCACTCCTGGCCGGCCGCATCCTCCACATGTCTGCCCGTTCTCCTCCCCCCCCTTCACTCCCCATTGGAGGTGGCAGATTGGGCTGAATTATTGATGGCAATTGAGATTATTTCAGGGCGCAGAGACCCTGATAGATATGCCCCAATGCCTTTATCTTGCAGGAACTGCTGATGCACACCGGCCACAAGAGGTCCAGCATTTTCCTGCATTAGGAGCAATCCATGGCCATATGCATCAGCATATGGTCCCAAAGGGGTCTGAAGATCTCATCTCGGTACCTTTGGCGAGCACGAGGAGGGCTGTGCAACTCTCCAAAGAAATGCCACCCCACATTACTGACCCACTGCCAAACCGGTCATGCTGAACGATGTTGGAGACAGCAGATCGCACTCCACAGCGTCTCCAGTTGTGTCTGTCACGTGCTCAGGGTGAACCTGCTTTCACCTGTGAGGAAGACAGGGCGCCAGTGGCAAATTTGGCGTCATGCTTGCTGTTGGGCTGTGAGCACAACCCCCAGCTGGAAGTCATTTTGCAGGGCTGTGGCAGTGCTCCTCCTGTTCCTCCTTGCACAAAGGCGGAGGTAGCGGTGCTGCTGCCGGGTTATTGCCCTCCTACGGCCCCATCCACGTGTACTGGCTTGTCTTCTAGTAGTGCCTCTGGACACTACCAAGCAGACACGGCAAACCTTCTTGCCACAGCGCATTGATGCGCCATCCCGGATGAGCTACACTACCTGAGCCTCTTGTGTGGGTTGTAGAGTCAGTCTCTTGTTCCCACGAGTGTGAAAGCACCACAAACATTCAAAGTTGACCAAAACATCAGCCAGAAAGCATTGGTACTGAGAAGTGGTCTCTGTGATCCCCACCTCCTTTATTGACACCCCCCCCCCACTCCTTTATTGAGTGTCTTGCTAATTGCCGGTGAAATTGATTGTCAATCAGTGTTGCTTCCTAAGTGGACAGTTTGATTTACTTGGAGTTATATTTTGTTAAGTGTTCCCTATTTTTTGAGCAGCGTATATCTTGGCAAAATTGAGGGGGTGGGTGGAAACTATAAAAACATCAACTGGTGGCACCCATCACTGCTGACTTCTGTTTGCATACAGGGGCCAGTGGTGACAACAGTGTGTGCACTGCTACAGCAGCAGTTACAAGATGTAGAAGATTTGTGGCTGTCAACACTGCATCACTGCTGATCTCTGTATACAACGCCGGTAGTGACTTGTGGTGCTGCGACTGAACTGGACCCACTGGGGGAGATCAATCTGTCTACACCAGAAGTAATTTGCACGTGAAATGGACTGCACCACATTTATTGAAGGTTTTAGACCATTTTTGGGCACTTTTCTGACGCCAACATAAAAATCTTGGTGTGTTGCACACTTTGCTCCTAGGAACTGACAACGGCTCAGGACCGGTCCACAAAAGTCCCACAATTAAAACAGAAGAAAAGAGAAAATTTACTCTGACCGGAGCTCCAACAATCCTTTATAAGTTCCTTACGATCCAATAAAAAGCATTGTTTGATGTATCAATCTTTCTCAATGAATATTGCACGTCTCCACAGATCTCCGGCAAGAATAGGTCACCATTCAGACCAACTCCATCGCGTTTATCCACCTTCATTATCATCTTTCTTTAAGACAATTTCACTAGAAGAAATACACGTATGGATAGTGTAGTATGTTCTAAGTCAGTGATGGGCAACCTTTTGAGCTTGGTGTGTCAAAATTCGCCAAAAAACCGAGCATATCTCGGGTGGTGTGTCACCTTGACAAAAAAACATAATTTTGTGATTTATAGTTTAAATAACAAATATGTATACTATAACTTCTAGGGTACTTTAACTGTAGGTTGTCTGATTGATTCTACCATATACTGGCATATTACAGTCTGGCAATATATATGGGGATTTTCCCAATCATCTATTACTATGTGCAAATCACACATTGTAATAGATCAGTTACAATCAGACACGTGTGGAAATGCTTAGTAACCTGTGAACTTTCTGTCATGAAAGTTCACAGGTTACAGTGAGGGCGCAGGCGCCGCTGTCTGCATCTCCCTCATGCCCTCTTGGCATGGAGAAGGTGTGAGGAGCAAAATAATCGCAATGTCTGGCGATTTACAAGGCGTTGCGATTATTTCAGGGCTTGTACGTCACAAAACTGACACACAAGCCCAGATGACTGTTTCATTATACAGTGCACTGACCTTACTTACTATATGATGAGAGTGGTTGTCCTCCCTCATCCCTGCTCTGGAGCTGGTCAGTGTAGAGGTGGCAGAGGTACAGTGACCTTACTCACTGTATGATGGGAGTTGTTGTCCTCCCTGGTCCCTGCTCTGGAGCTGGTCAGTGTAGAGGTGGCAGCTGCTGGGACATCACACAAGGCAGCAGCGATGTGACCTCTGACTGTGCTGCCATCCTCCCCCCACCACAACTATCAGGAGCTGCAGAGGAGCCTCCTGGGTGTATGGCCGGGTCACCTCTCCTGCTGTGCCCCATGCTGATACCTGTGCTGACTGGAGACACTAGGCACAGCTCACACATGGGGAGGGGCCGGCCGGGAGGAGGAAGGGGAAGTGATGGAAGCTCAGTGCAATCTCTCTCAGCCTCCCGGCTACTGCACCTGGTCATGTAGGATGAAACTCAACTCTCAGGCAGCCGCGTGTCAGTGAAAATGGCTACGTGTGTCAGCACTGACACGCGTGTCATAGGTTAGCCATCACTGTTCTAAGTATTTAAAATTTTATTTAAAAATATACTCCCAAAATATTTGTAAAAATGCGCAAATCTAAGTACAAGGCAGGATCGCATAGGCATAACGGAACGCATGCAAAAACCAGGAATGAAAACTGGAACATTGCTGAGTTCCCCTTCCCGGTGTGCAGCATTCGGGCCAGGAGATCCTGGCAGCATGCGTTGCGAGTGTGGAAGGGGCCTTAGACAGCTATTAAGCCGCTTTTGCTTCAGGTGCAGGTTTTTTGTTTAAATTTTAAAAATTATAAAATTAAAGTTTTTATTTTTGTTTTAATTCAGTTAAAATTAAATTTTAAAAAGATGTTGTGGGTGCGTTTTTCCACTCCAACATCATAAGAAAATAACAAAGATACGAGAATGCCACACTCGTTGTACCACATACATTGAGCTGTAATTCACCAAGAAATGTATTTTGGAAACTGACAATGGATATGTGCACAGGTGACATCTTTACCCACCACACTTATCTCAAGCAGTTCATTATAATCATTTGTTTCCTTTGGTCTTATCTTTAGAGGAATACATACTAGTGTAGATGGTTTTCAATTTGTGCTTGTCTAGCGACAAATCTACAGCCATAACCAAGGATTTGATGTAAAATATGTTTTTTTTTTTTTTTTTTTTCTCATTATTTATAGAGCAACTCATAGGAACTTTTTAACAGTGTTAATCACTTGAATGTAATTACCAGTACGTTGTGTAGAGCATTGGTCTGCAACCTTGGTAGCCCCTAGGGACTGTTAGATTACTTCCTTGGGAGACACGGAATGCGGTGGTGGGGCAGTGGGAGGCGCCTGCCATGGAGGATAAGGCAGAAGGGGAAAAGAAGTAGCTACTCACTGAAGGACTAGTTGGAATGAAATTTATTCTGGACTAATGCTCCTTGCAGTACTCCATCTTGGTCTGTGGCCCAGGAAACCACTGGGTATACAAACAAAAAAAAAAACAAAAAAAAGTACGTGTTGGAAAACTGACCCCACTTTAATCATTGTCCCCAAATTTAACACAAGAAAGAAAAGGGGAAACACACAATGGACAATCCACACCAAACTATATAAGAAAAGTTACTAAACATACACCATCCTAATGCACATATTCAGGGTCGGCTCCAGGTTTCAGTAGGCCCCTTGGCGACAGAGCCTCAGTGGGCCCCTTTGCGGTGAATGAACTCATTTGTGGCGGCTATTACATTTTACAATTAAAAAAAACAGTCCCCTGTTCCCTAAAATATTCCCTGGCTCATATCATACCAAACAGTCCCCTTCACACCCTATGATTATTGAGAAGATAAAAAGCCCTCCTCCAACCCCATGGAATTCCTTATGTACAGCAATTAACTTATGTGCCCCCCTCCCCCACCAGCAGCTCTGAAGGCCCCGGGCAACTTGCCCAGGTTAACCAGATGGTGGCCGCCGGGCACTGCCACAATTATTTGCTTGGTGGATGGATGGGGAGATTACGTGCCTTGTGTTGCTTCATTCATTCTAAAGAAATACATTGTGGGGAAAATGAAATTTATTAAAAATTTTACTTAACTAGAAAAACATTAAAATTCTGGCTAAAGTTTATAAACAAAAATCAATTGCCGGTCACTTGAAATTGGTTTATTTTTATACCTCACAGGACTAAAAGAGTTTAATATGCATCAATTTGTGCCAAAATTTTGAAAACATTCGTGGGTTCAGTTATCAGGACCTTCTTAGAAAGGCCCTGAAAAATAATCACTAATGCCTGGCGATCAACCAGCAACTTGCGATTAGTCCCTTTACAACCAGCTGCTGTGGCCCCAAGGGTTTGGGGGGGGACAAGGGCTGACTGACAGGGGCGTTCATGCCTCACGCCCCCGCACCACAAAGTTACAGTGTGCACAAAACTATCAAAGGTTGGGGAAAAAAAAGTCTAACATAACGCAAATAATAGTTCTACAACAAGGTAGGGACCTGGCATTAGAAAATACATCGCTGCTGCGCCAGATACATTCAAGAGGCCCGGGAGCCTTTTTAAATACCTTTATATTTACGCCTAACCTTGTTTCAAAGATCTGCGCCAGCCTCGCTCAGTCTCACCCAGTGGGAAAAAGTGACGCCGTGAGCTACAAAGGTGTTGTAACCACAGCCAAGATTCTCACTTGCAACTCGGCAACATTTAAACATCTAATGAAAAAAGCACATTAGCAGAAAATGGATACTGTCTCCATACAGAGGCTTCTCATACATCGGTGTTGATTAGGGCTCCTGCAAATAGGGCGGAAAAGCTTTAGCTTTAAAAAAAATTTTAAAAAATGGTGGCAAATGCACAAAATTTCGGTGGGGTTGCCAAAAAATTAATAAATATAAATGACTTAAACTCTTCCTTGCCAAGGCCTTTTTTTACGTTTTTGCGTTTTTGTTTAATTTTTTATTCCCCACCTTCAAAAAAAATGTGTAACTTTATGAGCTTTGTGAAGGGGGCTTTCCCTGCTTCTTGTTTTCTGTGTAACAAATTGTAACTTCATAGTGACAGTATTTATATTCCCCCATGCCCGTGTCATGGGGAAGCAGGAAAAAAAAAAAAAAAAATTTTAAAAAAATTAAAAAATGGCAGTGAAATTGGTTGAAATTTGGAAAAAAAAAAAAAACACATTTGCGGGGGGGGGGGGACGTTTTCTGTTGAGGGTTGGATTTTATGGATTTCACTGTGCGCCCCAAAATGGACATGTCTACTTCATTCTTTGGGTGGGTGCGATTACGGGGGGGGGATACCAATTTTGTATTAGGGATTTAATGTTTCATACATTTACAAGGATTAAACCTTACAAAATGTTTTATTATTATTTTTGCCTCTTCTGGCACAAATAACTTTTCCTCCTTTCGGGTTGTTTGTAACGGAACTGAATGAACCAAAATGTTTTGCGACTTCTTTTGATTGGGCTGTTTAAGTGATATTTATTGAATGTTGGGGCGCTTAATTTTTCCGTTTTATTATTAATGATAGATCGGGCACATCATTTTTGGCATTTTTATTTTATGGCGATGATTTAACTGTTTATTTTACGATATTTTTACTGGTTTATTTTATAAATCAGGTTATATGGGGATTTTTCCTCCTCATTCATTACAAAATGGGTGCAGATTTTTCAGATTTTTATTACCCGGGTCCGTTAGTTCGCGGATCCAGCGGCGCGTTTCTATGCGGTGGATGGAGTCGGGTCCGGCCGGGATTCATTAAGGTAGTTCCTCCGCCGTCCACCAGGTGCGCGGCTGCTGCGTGAAAGTCCCGCTGGAATCCCTGAAATTTTTACCGGCCTATCCTTGGATTGAGATATGAAGGGTGAGGTAATTTTCGCAACAAACACACAATTTTTTTTCAAAAAATGTGGCGTTTTTTTTTTTTTTTTAATCCGTCGGGTTTTTTTTTCGTTCGGCCACGCCCCCCCAATTTCCGTTTCGCGTGGCATGCCGATTGCGGCACAAAAAAAAAAAAATCGATCGGCCATGCGCAAAAAAAAGCAAAAAAAAAAAAAAAAAAAAAAAAAACCCGGGGGGCAAAAAATACAGGGAAAAATCGGCGCAAAAAACGAAGGAAAAAATATTCGGGTTAATTTAATGGTGGTTTAAACACACGTCGGGGGGAAGGAAAACAAGAAAAAAGGGGAAAAAATAAAGGGGAAAAAGGAAGGGAAAGAAAAAAAAATGGGAAGAAAGAAGAAAACGCAAACAATCGGGGGCTTAGTAAATGACCCCAATGGGTTTAATCGCAATGTAATTCAATGGGATTAAAAAACGAGACAGCCCTGGGGGTTTTTTTCGGTGCAAGATCCAGTTACCAGTGTTTACTCCCGCGGCCAGAGGTTTTTCTAGAATTCTGGAGGTCTATAGTGCCGATTATCTTCGCCGCAATTTTATTAAGCTTGCCGGCACAAAAGCCATGACGGGGTGGTGGGGAGGTGTTAACCACCGATTTCACGGGTGGGTTACCGGTTTAAGGAGTGTTTTGCTTTTGCATATGCTATGGGAGCCCTATCTGCTTTGTCTTGCTGTTTGTGTCAACTTTTTTACAATTTCATTTGGACTAGGGGAGGGTAGGAATGTTGCTGTTGTTTTTAACTGTTGAAATGTTTGAAAACCCAAAAGAAGGGCATTGATTGGTATGAGGAACTTGAGCTCCTTGGGCGGGGCAGATGCAGCACTTAATTAAAAAGGAAAACCTACATCAAGACAAAAGTCTGCCCTATAACTGATGGTTCTATTAAAACCTACTATCCTACCTATTCCTATTTAATGGCTTTTGTTAAGCTTAAACTAAAAACTTTATTAACATGCCCCCAGGTCAATTAACATCTTTTTTTGTTTGTTGTGTGATCCCTCCTTCCTGTGTGTTTTCAAACTGCCACCCTCCTCAACACGGCCAAAACCATTTCCCCGACTTCCATCGGAGCTCCAGCGCCGTGGCTCCAAGGCTCAAGTGCCGACCAGGCTGGAGGCGCCGCTATTATGTGTGTGCTTAGTAATTTAGATTAGTAAGTGAAAAAAAAAACCGAGCTGCGTGCATGCAGTTAGCACATTCCTCCCCAGAACTTTTGAGCTAGGAGGGAGGAAAGGGAAAGAAAGCGAAAAAAAAAAAAAAATAAAAAATGCCACTGCATGATTGAGGAAAATTAAACAGAAAGACATATAAAGTGGCCCTACTGCTACTGCTATTGGCAACACATCGACAATAACATAAATTTGCCTCCCCCAGTGGTGAATGATAAAGCCTTTTTAAAATATTGCCCTCCTCCACTGAAAATTAACCTGCAAAATGACTTTATACAAAAAACTATTAAAGAATTAGCCAAAAAAAAAAAAAAAAAAAAAACATTATTATGTCTTGGTTGTTGGTCCAGTACGTACCGGGGTATGTTCCTGTACTTCCTCATTGCTGCCAAAATCCTTCTCATCAGGTAGAGAAAAACCCTCACGGAACTTTCTACCTTCACTCCAGATTTGGCCACCCGGGTGACTGTGGCGCTCTGGGAGAAACATCCCGAAAAAAAAAATAACAGTCAATGTCCCTTACGTAAACAGGCTAGCCCAGGTAAGCCCACTGCCCCTAAGTATACATCCAGCAGGGAATTCAACACTATAGCCAGCAAGTCCCCCTGCACCCTTTGTAGTATATAGGCAAGCCGACTACCCTTTGTGTGGTATTTTATACGCCAGTCTGCCAACACCTCTGGTTAGTATTTATAATAGCAGGCCTGTCCCCCTTTGTAAGTATTATTCGCTAGCTTCCCTTAAGTTATAATAATAATAAATAATCATAGTGAACACAGATATTAGGCAGGGCTGCACTGAGATGGTTATTATTATTAGATATAAAGCCCAGGCCCCTAGTAGTATCAAAACAAAATATCGCCTGCTCACCCTTGTGTAGTATACAGCCAGCTTCCCAGTATAAGTAAATATATTCAGGGGGGCCCGCCCCTAAAAGGTACAAAAGGGGTAGTATATTAGGCCAGCCTGCCCCCTCTGTAGAATATAGCCAGCATGTCCCCCTGTAGTACATAGCCAGCTCCCCAGTAAATTATTTATTACCCACAGCCCCCAACAATGTAAGTTTATATCGGCCAAAACCTCCCCCCCCTGTAAGTATATAGCCAAGCCTGTCCCCCTGTAGTATATAGGCTGGCTCCCCTGGTGTAGTGTATAAGCCTGGCTCCCAGTAAGTAATATATATCAGGGGGCCCGCCCCCAAGGTAGGGTATATAGGGCCCAGCCTGCCCCTCCTGTAGTATTAGCCCAGCTCCCAGTAAGTAATATATTATTCAGGCCAGCCCCCAATTGTATAGTATATCGCCAAAAACCTCCCCCCCTTTTGTAGTTATTTATAGCCAGCCTGTCCCCTTGTCGTTATATAGGTCCAGTCCCTGTAAGTTGTAGTATATTAGCCAGCTCCCCTGTATTAGTATATAGGGCAGGCCTCCCCTGTAGTATATTAGCCGCCCCCCTTGTTAGTTTATAGCCATGCAAAAAAAAAAACTACGACGGGCGTCCTCTCACATAGCGGGTTCATAGGAGGGGGTGGCTGGGCTGCTGGGGTCTCTGGGATGGTTGGATGGTTGCCCCCCCAGGAATGGGGAGGCGAGGGGGGAAAAGAAATGCGCTCTAGGACAATTACCATTGTCCTTACCCCCCTTCCCGGCCCTGTTCCTGGTCCATCATCTTTCTTAACTGTTGGCTGTCCTATCATCCCCCCAACACATATTTTGGTCTCTGTCCTCCACCTCCTCATACTGTGGTACTCCTGTTGCCTTCATCCTCCTCCTTTTGGGCCCCTTCATTTCTCCTTTTCTGCCTATTACCAAAATTTAAAACAAAAAAAACAAAAAAAAATTAGTTGAACTTTCCCTCTTTCACTCGCAGGATTTCCCACTTCCTGCTGGGCTCTGAATGTGAATCGGAGATTGACGGGGGTGGGGGCCAACCCGAGGGGGGCTACCTTCTCAACTTGCAATGCTCAAAGGACAAAAGCCAAACATTTGAAGAAGATTTTAAAAACGGGACCACATAGGTATAAGTGCGGTGGTGATGCAACCTTCTGTTCTATGGGCGGTCCACCCACGGTTCCTAGATGGATCCAGGGGCAAAACATCCACTATTAGAAAGAATCCAGTTAAGTTAGAAAAATAATTTCTTTCAACGGAAACCCGGAGTCTTAAATCCTTCCCAGGGTTTTGGCCTTTGCTTCTTCCGGGGCAGCATGACGGGCGGAAAAGAAGCAAAGAGGGCGAAAACCCTGGGTCGGGCCAAAAAGGATGGTCGTCTACTGTCGGATGGAAATTACTTTTGTGATAGGCGCAATTTTTAACTTATTTTTATGGTGAAGGTAGAACCTGAAATAAAAGTTTTATTAACATTCTGAAACTGTCTACCACTATTCTGGATATGTCTCTATAGTGCAAGTTGAGTGAGGAGGAAGGGGGAGCTAGGACAGGAGTAGAGGAAAGAAAATTGGCGGTTTTCTGGTCTTAGAATTTGGTGACTCTGTATCCCCGGGAAAGGATCCCTTTGTGTTTGGTAACACCAAAATAAGGAGGGAATCATGCACTACATCGATTTTTTTTTTTTTATATCGAAGATGTATGACGCTTCCGGTCGTGTTTGGAAAGAGGGGGGAACGAATTATTTCTACTGGATTATTTGAGAAAGGATAGCAGGGATTGTCATGGTTTTACACATGAGGCAGAAGGGGAAAAAGCCATTGTAGAAGAAGAGAAGACGAAAGAACTAGGGAGGAAACTGGGAAAGGGGCAACTTTTTCTACTCTATGACCAATGCTGCGGGTTTTGATTCAGCTTCCCCGGAGACTAGCATCCAGGAACCCGACAACTTTTCTACGCTTTCTAAAACATGAAGGACTTATCCAAACACCTGTTTCAAATTCTTGAACAGGTACTGTGTACAGGGACCAGGGAGGAGGGAAACAACCAAGGCAAGGGGCATCCTGAGAGCATGCTCCCCAAAAACCTCCTGGGATGTCCACAACAGCGGGGGCGGTTGGACTAACGGGAGACTGTTCCTGCCGAATCCGGGGGACTGTTAGGGAAACTATGTAGGAGCAGGCTGTGAACAAACCAGTTAGAAGGAAAAATCAGGGAGAAGAGGTTTAGTGGGCATGGGAGTTGTCTTTCCTTTGTAACCCGAAAAAAGAAAAATATAGGAAAAAAAGGCCAAGAAGAAAAAGGGCTACTTAAGCCCCCAGTAAACCTCTCTGTTTAAAAATTTGAAAACATGTGGGTAGATTAAAAGTTGATTAGAAAGCATCATCAGGATTAGGGCTTACTAGTAGGTGTAATTAGAATAAAAAAGGTACCATAGACTCTACATTGATCTTTCACGGCAATACGGTGGCTTAGCAGGAGGGAGGATTCAGAGTGCTTGTCAATGGCTGGCTGCTGCCCATATTCACTCCTGTTCCCCTGATTTTGGGGGAAAAAAAAAAAAAAAGAAAAAAAAAAAAAGAAGAGACCAATTGCCCAGGCGTGTATCACACTGTAATATAAGATTAACTGTCTGTGCCATACACTGGTTTAAGGTTGAAGAATTCCGCCCGACGTGCTCTTTACAACGTATACACACAGAAAAACTTGTACATAATGATAAAATATTTAAGAAAAAGTAAGAAAGAAAAAAAATTCCAAAACAACACTTTTTACCTTTTAAAAACGGAAAACAAATATAAAAAATATACAATGGAACCCAAAATTTGCCTGACATATTCAAAATTATAAAAATTAATAAAACCGGAACCAAGTGACCTGTTACAAGAAAAAAAAGAAAAAAAAAAAAAAAAAAAAAAGGAAAGTCAAAAAAACAGGCACGTTGCCATTTTAACAAAACATAAACCATTTTAATAACAAAGTGATAATCAAACAAAACTGGTTGGAGTTTTTTGTAGGGACGTCTCCAAAAATGCCAACTTCAATCCACAACCACAAAAATATAATTATTGGTCGTACATGTATAGGAAAAAACGTATGTTGATTGTAAAGAAGGTATTATGGTCTATATGATTAATAAAAAAGAGATTTTTGCTCTTTGAAAAGAGCTACAGATTTTTTTTAAAATAAGAAAAATTCAATAAAAAATTTGGTTATCTTAGTATTCTAACCTACCAAAAGAATTTAATAAAGGACATTAATTTTTTGGCGTTGGTGGTGGTAAGTTTTAAGGAGCTGTTTATAACAAAAAACGATGTTAAAGAAAAAATGGATTTGCATTATGATGTTTGAAACAGCATTTGTCTGTTGTTTTTACATTTGGAATTTCTTGTTAAGGCCTAATGAATAAACAAAAGTTTACCCATATATAACTCGCGTATAAAGGCCTAGTTTTCAGCACAAATAATGTGCTTGAAAAACCCAAACTCGGCTTTATACTCGAGTAAAGGTAAAAAAAAAATATAGGTTCTTTTTTACAGGTTTTTGTGGTGTTAAAAAGTTAGGGGCCCTAGGCTTTATCTTTGGGTCAAGCTTATACTCGAGGAAGAATATATATGGTACGGACGGAGGATGAAAAGAGGAGGGGAGCGTGGATTTCTCAACTGACGTTGCTTGGTAAGGAAGAAAAGTAACCTATAAGAACTTGTGAAAGCTGAAAAGCATCTTGATATAAAACATCACCCTGGGAGTAGTGTGTTTATCAATGAAAAAAGCTTTGGATCCAGGAAAAAAAAGGGCACGGGCTAGGTTATTTATATTTACATTCAGTTAAGCAAAAACAGGACGCTACTGGAAGGGAAAACAAATCAGCGCTACTGTTTACATTCTTCCAGCCAGGTTTGGGGGTTTTTATGGAAAAGTTCTCTTTTATTAAGATATAAAATAACGGCAACAACAATTACATTTATAAAGTTTCGCTATTATTATTTTCTAATACCTTTAAACAATTCTAAAACACTGCAGACAATCTCTTCCATAGTTTGGTGACTGTTCTGTTTCTTGGCCATAACTTGGCACCAAAGATTTTTCAGAGGTTTTTCTATGGGTTTTAGATCAGGACTCTTTTCCTTAATTTTTTCTGTTTCAAGGAACTGTTTTACTCGTTTTGCTGTGTGAATGGGGTGTTGTCCTGCATGAAAATTTCTGATTGAGTGAAGAAAGCAAGGAAGGAACCACTTGTTGTTGATGAAGGTTCTGATACACACATGCCATGTAGCTGTATGAGAGGTGCAATGCCTTCTGCAGAAAAGATTCTCCAAACTGTGACACTTCCTCCACCACCTTTCACTGATTTCTTTCAACTCTTTGGTGGTTATTGATGATTGTTAGAGTGAAAAAAGTGCCGATTTTGACTTTGTATTAAAATGTTTATGTTTGTTCAAAATGGCAAAGTCCCGATTTTGACTTTTTTCCTGTAACAAGGTGCACTGGTCGTTAATTAATTTTATATTTTGATATGTCAGGCATTTTATCATTTGTCATAGCTAGAATACTTATATTTATTATGTTTATTTCCATTCTAAGGTAAAGGTGGTTTGGAATTTCTTTCTTACTTTTTCTTATTTTTCATTATTTACAAGTTTTCTGTGTATACGTTGTAAGAGCACGTCGGGCGGATTCTCAACCTTACAGTGTATGGCACAGACAGTATGCTTATACAGTGTGATACATCTGCCATTGCTCTCTTTCCCCCCCCCCCCATTATTTATAAGATGATTCTTTGGGACAGTTCTATGTCTGTGTTTGGAGCTCAGTTGCTCATCAGATTCTTTAAAGTAGCTTTCGCTTTGCTGTCTGGGATTTTTTTTCAAAAAGTCTCAAAATGCATCAAAAGTCCCAGCACATACAGCACGGGACTGGAGTAACTGTAAGACTTTTTGCAAGTTGCAAGTCCCAGTCCCAAGTCATGATTCTGACTTTGCAATAGTTCTGTGTTTACACCAGATTAATGAAGTAGTAGAAACAGTCCTGCGCAACTTTTTAGCTGTGAAAAGTTCCAAATAAAGGGATATTTTTTTTTTAGACTTTTTTAAGCTAAAGCAAAGATAAATAAGTTTGTCAACAATCATAATGTTTCCCTAAACAGCCAAATAAACTAAACTTGCTTTCATCATGAAAATTAATGGTGGACCATTTCTCATTTGTCCACACAACATGTCCACATCCTCAGTAAGGCTGAATCTAGTCTTTTGATTCTTTCTGATAATGTGAGATATTGTCACTGCAGAGTGGGCTTTCGGTCCAAACGCTCCTAAAAGGATCAATGAACTGAATGCAATGTAACACAATGGCGCCATGACAAGGGGTTAAATTGGAGCTATCTATGGGGTTAGCTGAAGGTCAGAGATGGGAGGGGGAGATATTTACAGTAAGTCTGGAGCAGTCACGTACAGGGGAGGGTTTGGGAATATTTGTAAATATACTGACACAAGGTGTCAGTGTGTCACTGGAATCTGGGGAGAAAAGAACAATTTTTTCTCACCTGCAGCTATGGCTGATGTTCAGGATATCATGCGGCGAGTTCAAGCAGCGATCCAGCAGCATGGGCCAGGGTGGATCGAACAGCACCTGGTGGGTGTTACAGCGGTTCCAGCGGCGCCAGTGGCCGAGGAGGAGCCGCTACAGAGGAGCAAAAGATCTCGCCCTCCCACCAGGCTGAGTCCAGAGGTATCTCCCAGTCCCCCGCGTCGCCGTAGGAGCCCCAGCAGGGACCCGGCAGGGGATGGGGACACGGGGGGCCCAGTCAGGATCACAGCACCCAGGAGACGGCCGGCTTCCCTGCTGAAGATCCGAGCAGCAGCCGTGCTCAGCGCAGCGGGTCGACGCGCCGCAGAGAAGAGGCTCCCGTGGTCCAGAGGATGAGGAGTGCGAAATCGCCCTCGGTACCGGCCGGGCCGGCATGCAGGGAGCAGGAGGAGTGGGAACAGCGCCGTGGAGTCACCGGAAGTTGGGCTCCGTCGGCCATCTTGGGAGAGGCAGCAGGTGATCAAATTTCCGGTTTCGGGGGCGGGTACCAGGAGTCCTGCCCCTAGTCCCCACTATGATGATGCAGACGCTGAGTCCAACAGTGGAGCAGAGGAGGCCCGGGCTCCAGCTCCTGCACTTCAAGAGTATGCGGCAGAGGGGTAGAGCGGCGACCAGGAGTGGATCGCCAGGGCAGCGACTGTCAACAGGAGGCGGGCCAGCTCCAGGCGGCCCTGTGCGTCGAGAACCAGGAACAGGAATGACCATGCCGATGCACGCTACGCCCGCAGCCGCAGGAGCGGCTGCGCGGTCAGGTGAGGTCACCACCAGTGCATCCACGGGATCTACCTCACACGCATCTTATCTCTGATTTATATGAGGGTGTACTTATCTCACACACTGTACATATCATTGATTTATATGAGGGTGTACTTATCTCACATACTGTACATATCACTGATATATATGAGGATGTAGTTACCCCATACATTGTACATATCACTGATATATATGAGGATGTAGTTACCGCACACACTGTACATATCACTGATATATATGAGGATGTAGTTACCTCATACACTGTACATATCACTGATAGATTGAGGATGTAGTTACCTCAGACACCTGTACATATCCATACGTAGGTATGAGGGTGTAGGTACCCATACATTGTAAAATATCAAGATTTGTATGAGGATTTGTAGTTACCTCATACATGTACATACTTCTGGTAATATAGAAGGATCCCTGTAGTTACCTCCACACGCAGTACATATCCACTGATATAGATGAGGATGTAGTTACCTCACACACTAATATCAATGATATAGATGAGGGTGTTTGTATTACCTCAGACAATTGACATTCCTGTATATATGAGGAGGTGTAGTTACCTCATACACTGTACATATAACTGAATAAGAGGATTTGTTAGGATTGGTAGGGACCTCATGACCACTCTGTACATATCACTGATATAATGAGGATGGGTAGTACCTCATACACTGTACATACTATGGTATATAGAAGGATGTAGTTTACCTCCACACGCAGGCTTAGTAAACTCTGAGTACATATCACTGATTATATATGAGGATTGTAGTTACCTCACACACTACAATATCACTGAGAGATATACAGCACAGAACTGTCAACTGTCATACCACTTAATTTCTAATCAGCCCATCACATGGGCGGCCACACTCAGTGCATGTAGGCATGTAGACATGGTCAAGACAATCTCATGCAGTTCAACCGAGCATCAGTATGGGGAAGACAGAAAGGTGACTTTGAGTGCCTTGAACGGGCATGGTTGTTGGTTGCCAGAAGGGGCTGGTCTGAAGTATTTCAGAAAACTGCTGATCTACTGGGATTTTCACTCAAAACATCTCCAGGTTTACCAGGAGAATGTCCGAAAAAGAAAAAAAGCCAGTGAGCGGCAGTTATGTGGGTGGAAATGTACTGTCGAGTGCCAGAGGGTCAGAGGAGAATGGAAGACTGGGTTCGAGCTGATAGAAAGCAACAGTGACTTTTACCCCAAATCACCACCGTTACAACCAAGGTAGGCAGAAGAGCATCTCTGAACGCACAGTACGTCAAACTTTGAGGCAGATGGGCTACAGCAGCAGAAGACCACACCGGGTGCCACTCCTTTCAGCTAAGAACAGGAAACTGAGGCTACAATTTGCACAAGCTCATCGAAATTGGACAGTAGAAGATTGGAAAAACGTTGCCTGGTCTGATGATTTTCTTTTTCCGATTTCTGCTGCGACATTTATGTTAGGGTCAGAATTTGGCGTCAACAACATGAAAGCATGGATCCATCCTGCCTTGTATCAACGGTTCAGGCTGGTGGTGGTGGTGTCATGGTGTGGGGAATATTTTCTTGGCACTCTTTGGTCCCCTTGGTACCAATTGAGCATCATTGCAATGCCACAGCCTACCTGAGTATTGTTGCTGACCATGTCCATCCCTTTATGACCACAATGTACCCAACATCTGATGGCTACTTTCAGCAGGATAATGCGCCATGTCATAAAGCTGGAATCATCTCAGACTGGTTTCTTGAACATGACAATGAGTTCACTGTACTCAAATGGCCTCCACAGTCACCAGATCTCAATCCAATAGAGCATCTTTGGGATGTGGTGGAACGGGAGATTCGCATCATGGATGTGCAGCTGAGAAGTCTGCGGCAACTGTGTGATGCCATCATGTCAATATGGACCAAAATCTCTGAGGAATGCTTCCAGCACCTTGTTGAATCTATGCCATGAAGAATTGAGGCAGTTCTGAAGGCAAAAGGGGGTCCAACCCGTTACTAGCATGGTATACCTAATAAAGTGGCCGGTGAGTGTATATGAGGGTGTAGTCACCTCATACACTGTACATATCATTGATTTATATGAGGGTGTAGTTACCTCATACACTGTACATATCACTGATGTATATGAGGAGGTAGTTACCTCATGCACTGTACAGATCACTGATATATATGATAAGGTATTTACCTCATACACTGTACATATCACTGGTATATAGGAGGATGTAGTTACCTCACACGCTGTACATATCACAGATATATATGGGGGGTAGGTACCTCATACACTGTACATATCACTGATTTATTTGAGGGTGTACTTACTTCACACACGGTACATATCGCTGATTTATATGAGGGTGTACTTACCTCACACACTTTACATATCACTTCTTCAGGAGTCCAGTCCTTTTGGATAGAGACTGAGGGCAGATGTCCACCATTACTCTGCTTGTTATGGGGAGGTTACATGTAGTTACACTAGGGAGAGAGGAGCTGCCCAGAGAGAGCACATGTACAGGATCAAAGATGGAGGCTGCATTATTACTAGTCTCTTATAATCTCGGTTTTCTATAGTCTTGGTGCCTTACACCGTACTGCGAGTCACTGACCATGATAGGTGCAGGTCCCCCACATTCCTGGTCTATATGGCTCAGCATTGACCTGTACAGAGTAATTGTAGTGGCTGGATATGAAAAATTTAGCTATCTGAATGAAACCTCCATGTCACTGATGTACGGATTCTATAGTAGCCCATCCCAGGTCATTGCTTTATAACCACCACATGCTGCTTTCAGATGCTTATGTGCCTGGCGCAGTGTACATGGCTTCCATCTCACTGCTTTATTGTAGTTATGGACCAGGCTGTATATATATATATATATAGCTAGCCTTTAGTTGTGGCTTCTATATTATGGACTGTCTATGTATACCTTATGTGCACTCATATATAAAAATATATATACATATACTCTAGATTACATGAGTGGTACTTGGTACAATACCGAGGTGGTTACATGCCGCCTCAGACTATAATGGTGAATTAGCATTGTAATATTATATTACATTTATCCCCATGAAATGGCTGGAGAATTAGCCAGACACATGGTCAGTGTTACTGCTGCATCTAATTCTGTAAGATAAATGGATCCTATATATCCAGGTCCTTGGTACATTTATATAATGTCTTATGGGTGGTTGAATTTAATGGGGCAGATTTACTTACCCGGCCCATTCGCGATCCAGCGGCGCGTTCTCTGCACAGGATTCGGGTCCGGACGGGATTTATGAAGGTAGTTCCTCCGCCGTCCACCAGGTGGCGCTGCTGCGCTGAAAAATCTCCATACAGACAGTCACTGGATACTCTTATCTCCATACAGACAGTCACTGGATACTCTTATCTCCATACAGATAGTCACTGGATAATCTTATCTCCATACAGACAGATACAATTCAGCACCCTGTAGATAGGGCCTAACTTTATTTCGTGGGAAAACCTCTTTAATAAAGTATATAACAATATTTACCATTTTAACCCCAAATTCATATCGTAAAGAGGAAATTTCACCACCTCACACACGTGGAGATTATCAGGCCATTCTGCAGGGGCTGCTAGACAGATTCAGGAACACTTTGCATTTTCTTTCTAGCTGTCACAGTTGCAGAGATATCAGTCCCAGTATCTGACAACCATAATCTGTATTTGGTCTGAGAAGAGGAGCTGGAGGCGTGTGTTATGCTAATCTTCTCTCATACTGTCCAATCAGCAGCAGGCAATGTCAGAGAAGCTGCTATGAACAGTACGTAAGTTATGATTTTTTCTGTTCATCTAGAGGCTCTGTTCACACACGTTCCACTAATATTCTGTTGACATTAAATTTACACTGCGTTTACATAAGCACAATGTTCCAAAATTGTGTTAACATTATGTGTACATTCCGTTTACATCACAATTGAGTTGTGAAAGCAAATGCAGTTTTACCACAAACATGATGTAAACGTGATGAGAATGTAAACTCAAAGACAATGTTATCACAAATGCGATGTAAACACAAAGGGGCAGATTTACTTACCCGGCCCATTTGCAATCCAGCGGCACGTTCTCTGCACAGGATTTGGGTCCGGCAGGGATTTATGAAGGTAGTTCCTCCGCCGTCCACCAGGTGGCGCTGCTGCGCTGAAAATCATCTGAACGCGCTGGAATGCACCGAGCTGGACCAGGTGAAGGTAAGCGCTTCCCAAGCGACACTTTTTCGGTTTTTAAATGCGGCGGTTTTTCCGAATACGTCGGGTTTTCGTTCGCGCATGCCAGCGCCGATGCGCCACAATCCGATCGCGTGCACCAAAATCCCGGGGCAATTCAGGGAAAATCAGCGCAAATCGGAAATATTCGGGTAACACGTCGGGAAAACGCGATTCGGGCCCTTAGTAAATGACCCCCATTGTCTTTATATTGCACTTGCATCCCGTTTACTTTGCATGTGTGTTTACAATGCATTTGCATTGACACTGCACTCACATTTCCATCGCATTTGCAACCCGGTCATATTGCAACTTACTAAGAACAGCGCAGTCTGTACTATGTGCATTTTGCCTGTGTGTAATGCAGAGCACGATACAGGATTTGTGTCGCACGTTCCTCATGAATCTGGCGCCCCCTTCACTACCCTGACAGAGGGCATAACTTTTTTTGGTGCACCTTTAACATGGGGCTCAATTCTGTCGGACTTTGCATGATAAATCTGGCACGTGGTCCAACTGAGCACCAGGACACCCCCTAATTTATGTCGCATGATGACTAGTTCAGCCAACCCCAAGCGTCACGTGCGGCACAAATGTGGTGCAGACACTTCTTAAATATCTGCACAAGCAGTTTGCACTTAAGAGAACAAAGTACAACAGAAAACTGGCGCAAGGTCTTTAGTAAATGTTCCCGATGTCTTTATATGATCATGATAGGAAAAAATCACAGCTTCATAGCTTCTCCACCATTCCCTGCTATGATTGGACAGTATGAAAGAAGATTAGCATAACAAACGCCTCCAGCTCCAGCTCCTCCTCTCTGAAATAACATAGATTATAAGAAAACGCGAATCGGGCCCTTAGTAAATGACCCACAGTGTCTCCAATGGTTGGTCTGGGGTCACATCTTCTTTCGCCACTTAGCTAGGAGGTTGGCGGCTATGTGGAGCTGGGGATGTGGCTCTCGCGCGCTGTGCGCGTAATTATGGTTTATGGGAGACAAGTTTTCCACATGTGGAGACATATATACACTTCTCTAAGGGGTGGTCCCTGAGAAGATGGTTCTGGTCCGGTTATCCACACCTAGTTACACCACTAGCTAAGAGGATAGCGGCTGGTGGATCACTAGAGTGTTGGTTTTGTACGCTGTGCGTGCATTGTATATCACCACTTGCCAGGAGGTTGCGGCTTGTGGATATGCTAGATGTGGTTTCTCTACACGCTGAGCGTGATTATTGAGCAAAGTTACATTTCTTTAGTATTATACCGGGTTAAGTTGGTTGTTGGCTCGGTCAGTGAGGAGTTTAAATAGAGCAAGGATTAAGGTTAACAAAACAATAGGCCGGTTTATAGCACGAAACGGGGGCATTGTGATACGGCACCCGGACTTGGAAGAAGGGCAAGGGGTGTATCTACGTGAGGATGGGGTACACCTGACGCCTGGATGTATGGTTACTGGGTATATAGGAAGGAGCGGAGAAGGCGTTGAGGATGTGGCGGGACAGCCGTGTGTGAGGTCATCCCACACGGTGTCGTGGCGGATTTAGGAGGGGTTCTCGGGGGCAAAAAGGAGGTGTTGAGACGGGGGAGCTGGCAACACGGGGGGTGTCCAGTCCCCCGAATAGTTGGATTAACAGAAAACGGTGAATTCCTGGGAGCAAGGATCTCAGGAGGTGGGGAAGTCTCCATTTTGTGTCCCTGGTCAGGCGCATATACGGCTGGGGGCCAGTGAGACTTCCTGGCAACGGATTTGATGGCAATTTAGATGCCCCCGGAACCCCTTTGCTAGCTGAGTTTAATGTAAATGGTAATGTTATGCAATGTTATTGATTAATGATGATGTTTGTTATAATAAATGCGGCCGCTGTGGCCTTTACACCCAACATTTGTGTTCGATTCTTAATGAGTGAAGGGGGTTTGGGGTTTGGGTTTCTCAGCGGTAATTTTAAGTCCCAAAGTCATGTCCAGACGCTGCATGATGAGGCAGATCCTTACCCTTTTCAGTCCTGAGTTGGAAAGCAAACAACCAACTTCTCTTGTTATGGCTGTTAGGGTCACCCCTTTGGACTTGTAATCAGTGTTCTCTTACAATTATCTCATTTACATTTTTGCTTAAGACTGAATACAATTTATGAAATTAGCTTGAAGGAGTTGGACACTTTACCACATGTTTTTTGAAATGTAAGTTTAAGTGTGGAGGGAAGGATATTACCAATATACATCTATTAATAGTTCTGCTCTGCTTTCTTGATCTGTAAAGTGAAGCCTCCTGTTACCTCATCAACCAGACATTCCTGTCCATAAAATGGCCGTAGATGGACGGTCATGTGATCTCTATCTGTCCATGAACAATTGCCCTGCCAAGACCTTATGATACTATTCATGAATATAAGATCAAGATCTTTGCAGGATGATTGTTCATGGACAGTAAGAGATCACATGACCCTCCATCTGCAGCCATTTTATGGACAGGAATTTCTGGCTGATGAGATAAAAAAAAACAGGAGGCCTATTATTCTGCCCCCCATACTTACACACACATTGCAAAAAACATGAGGTAAAGTGGCCAGCCCCTGTAAAATACTGCTATTTTACTCATGTTAGGATATATTCATATAGGACTACACAATGACCTTGACACATAGGAAATGTGTATGTATGTATATATGTACATGATATGTATGTACATGATTGTATGTATGTATATATGTATAGACAGTGTACTGCTGCACAAGATTCATATAAGAGCCTGATGCCGGATGATAAATCTTGTGTAAGACTCTTTAGTGGTACTTTGCACATAATATTAGTTGGCTTAGTTTACGGCAGAATATTGGAATACAATTCTGGGACATTGGCATTATTTTTGGCAAGCCGTCTTTTTTTTTTACATGAAACCATGCCCTTTATCACAGACCAAACCCTGTTGTTATTTTCGCCGTAAAAGTGCCTAAAAAATATCTAAAACCCTTGATAAATCTGCTGCAGACAGTTTTTTTGGTGCAAATTCAAAAGTTTAAATTCTGGCATCTACCAGAAAATTCTAACTCTTCCTACTTCAGAATGCCCAGTTTAGTGTAACAGGTGGTCTTTCATCTAGAAAACTGGCTAACTGGCTCTCCAGAAGCTTGGTCTAGACATGATGTCTATCGCAGCACTGGGGGTATTCTGAGGTAGGGAGAGCTTGAATTAATTTATAAAGTCTCCGCCTCCTTCACTTTTTACAGTAGATTCTCTGAACCTCTCAGCAGAAATTGACTTACTAAACAATTACTAGTAATTTGTCACGCAGATTAACACATTCTAGATAATGGTTTTTTTGTCGAACAGGGTGGCAGCATCCAAAATATCAACGTTGAAGTGAGATGAAAATTGACTGTATAAAGTCACCAAGGTGGAGTATGTGTGAAGTCAAGCTCAGAATGAGGATGAACGCTTCTCCATAATTGACTATTTAGTGTCCAAGGACATCACAAATCAGCTCTCCTGAAGTCAGGTGTGGGGTACCCGCCAGGGCTGCCCCCTCTCCGCTCTCCTTTATGCTTATGTTGTGGAATGCAGCTGAAAGAACCATATGACCTACCAAACTCCTTCCACCTATTGTACCTAAAGCATCGACCTAAAAACTGATGATTTTGTTTGTGTCCCCCTTGAAATAGTTTATAAAATCTCATGAATAAGCTTTAGACTCCCAAAATGAATTAGCTCTACATTGTATCTCATCCCCTAAATAATAAGCCCTCATATGTTCACATTACCAAAAAAAAATAAAAATTTATAGCTTGTACACCGTGACAATACAAATCTGCTGTGAATGGCGCCTCCTTTCATTATATGCTCGGCCGTGCGCCCGTACAGCAGTTTACCACCACATATGGGGTATCAATACACTCGGGAGGAATTGGGCATCAAACGTTGCAGTGCGTTTCATCATTTAATTTATTCTGAAACTGTCAGTTTTGGCCTATTTAGCCCTTTCAAAGTCACTTAAAAGCTGAGTTGTCCCTCAAAATGTGAGTTTTGGCAATTTTCATGAAAATGAGAAAAATCACACCTAAAGTTCTGCACCTCATAACATCCTAGAAAAATGACCGGACGCATAAAATATCATCTCAACATAAGGCAGACATTCCGTAAATGTTAATTATCAAGCTTTTTGGGTAGTTTTACTTCCTGTCTGGAAATCAGAACATTTCAAACTTGGAAAATGAAGAATTTTTACACTTTTTTTCAGAACGAAATGCAAAACTTATCACTTAAATTTTACAACTAACATGAAGTACAATGTGTCACGAGAAGACATTCTCAAAATCACCGGGATATATTAAAGCCTTCCCGAAGTTATAACCAATTATCGTGAGACAGGGCAGATTTGAAAAATCGAGTCTGGTCATTGAGCTGAAAACTAGTGTCGGTGATAAGGGGTTAACCACTGCCAGAGTTAGTTAATTCCGTCCTGGCTTCCCAGACCTGTGTCCTAAGTGCTCTGCAACCTCAAGCACTTTCCTGCATTTACTGTGCTCATACCCTGTGGGTAAAGAGGTACTGGGTGCAAGTCCGTAAATACCTGTTCAACAGGATGGGTGTATTGGTCCCTGAGGACCCTTATTTATGCCTTCTCCTGGTGGACCCGGGATTGTTCCATTCTACCACGGATTGTGCTTTGATTATTGAAGCCTTGTACTGCGCTAGGAAAACGGTGGTCAGATTCTGGATGGCTGGCTATCCCACTACCCTCTACCCTCCATCTGGGACAAATGGCTTGATTTGCCATTTACAGCTGCCCCTGACATTCCTACTGTGGAGATGACTCTTTGTTTGCTATGGCTTATGCATGTGGTGGCTAATGTACATTCATTTTGGATTCATGCTATATGTTGGGTCCTGCAAGACCATTCCTTATTTGCTTTATTCATCATGTATCCTGTTTCTCCTTGTTCCCCTAACTGAAGTTTATTGTTGATTAAAATAAAAAACAAGGAAGAGACTGCATGTTGATACTGGGACCAGGAAAGATGAACACAGTTACAGAAGGAAAAAATGCACGGCTGAAGATGTCTAATGTAAAACAATAATCTACTGGTTTTTCCCCGTTCCAGTAACAGGAAAGAGAAGGAAACTGTGATTATGGGAACTGGCAACTCATCTCATGAAGCTGCAAGGTAAATGGCGTCTATTATTCATTGTGAACAATGTTCCTGTTTATCCAAGCGTTTCTGTGTATCCAAACGTTTCTGTCCTGTGTGCCAGTCCGTTCCTGATCCGTGAGCTGTGTTCCTGATCGGTTTGCCAGCTCCTGTGTTCCCGACGAGTCCTAGTGTGCATTCCTGTGCTGTTCTCCTGCTGTCACCCTGGGTACGGACTGCCTCCTGCATTGTTACCTTGGCTGCCACCGCGGGCTAGTCGCACTTGTGGAACGACCTGGTGGTACCTCGACGCAGCAGGACCATCCCGCTTTGCGGTGAGCTCTGGTGAAGACCAGGTGCCACTTAGACTCCGGTCCCAGGTGTCAGCTAGTACCATCTCCCGTGGTGGTCCAGAGGGTCCACAGACTCCTGACAGTAATGCTTTAACTGATGGCTGCTGAACAAAGTTCATCTTCAGTTTGTATAACAAGAATTTTACAGAATGTGGACAAATACTGCTACATGCAATTTCTATAACATGGCTCTGTATTCAATCAAAAGAACAGCGAAAAATGTACCCAAAAATATGATATTAAAGTACTGACAAATTATTTTTTTCTCCTGAAAACTCAACCATTGGGCCCTGATGTGATGCTAGTAGACAGGGGTTCACCTAAACTCTCTGCTACCCGAGGCGAGTTATAGAATGGCAGCCCCTCTGCCCCATCGAGTAATCAGGTTATTTTTTTAAAGTGGGTTCTCTATGCAGTTTCTCACACCCATGCTGTCTTCAGGTGTAAAGAGACACTATTTTTAAGTGGACAAAATCGAAAAAAGAGTGTGGAAATGCTCACCAGTTCAGATATGGGGACATAATTGGGTGTAAAAGACTAGCCTTGGTGACATAGGCAATGTACAAAAGTTGAATAAAAAGAACAAGTGTCTTGATACACCAAGCATTCTCCAGGCACTGGAAGTTACTATTGGTTATTTATCAAAATATAAATCCCATATAAACATGAACCACAAGTAAGATATTCCTGGGGCCCACACGATATACAATATAAAACTCAAACTAAAAATATATGAATGTAAAAGGCATGAGTCAGTCACTTATTAAACAATAGATTGTGACACACTTTCTCAGCAGGAGGAAGGAACAGAAGTTCCTAAACGTGTTCAGTTTATGTCCAACATTCTCAAGATTACTTCCAAGATTGTCCCATACGGAAAGAAAAAGAGGATATCGATAAGCCAAATAAATCTTCTGTGAGTGAAAGATACTACAGTATTCACTATCTACGATAGGAACCAGCAACATCTGTTTTCCTACAGTCTGCGACAAAGCCAAGTTAACCGCAGTGTAAGGAGATAAAGGCATAATGAACTACAGGTCTCAGCGCAGCAAGAAATCTTTACAGCGCAGGTGCAAACAAACTCTGAGCCTCGCTCTGGCGGATGACAAGCTCTCTACCTGAGACACAAGCGGAGAAACACAAACTGTGGCGGACGCCGTCCGCTTGTTGCAAGGACTGGGTATCTTACGATATACTTAGAATCAAAAGGAGGATTATACCTTTCTATAGAAACCTGAATCAGGGTTCCATTTTTCAGTTAAAGTACAGAATTGGGATATTATATGCATATAATGCATATAATGCATGTATTCAATGTATAGATTGAACCTAGATCTGGAGTTGCGATATTGAACAAGGATTTGGAGTTGTGATATCGTGTGTCACAATCTATTGTTAAATAACTCTCTGACTCATGCCTTTTACATTCGTATATTTTAGGTTGAGTTTTATATTGTATATCCTGTGGGCCCCACAAATATCTAACTTGTGGTTCATGTTTATATGGGATTTATATTTTAATAAATAACCAATAGTAACTTCCAGTGCCTGCAGAATTCTCGGTGTAGTAAGACACTTGTTGTTTTTATACTGTTTTTAAGGTGCAGGTCCTGCTTTGTAGCATATAACTGCACCCCTGATGCTTTCCCCCATCTTGCTGTAGATGGTGCTGCCTGAGGCAAGAGGTTCAACTCACCTCATGGCTGGTGCACCGCTGGTAGTAAAGCTGGAGACCCAACAATGGCCCCCCAAGTCTAACACCGCACTACAACTATAAGATTTTCCAACTTTTTCAACTATAATACACTGCATTGCATACTTATTGTATTAGTGATAAACAACCCTAATGGAAAAATATCCTGAGGGTCTTGGGGAAAAATATGTATTTTTTTTTTTTAATAAAAAGCTTATAAAGTACCAAAAAAGTAATTGGTGTAAAAAATTTTGAAATGGCCTAAAGGTTGATATTTAAGATTGAATTACATAATTATTTAACTCACATGGTAAGGGACTTAAAGAAATTAAAATAAAAAATAATGGCGAATTTCCAGTTTTTGTTATCCTACCTCCCAGAAGAAAGGGAATCATAAAAAAGTATGTACCTAAAAATTTCACCAATGAAAAAAATAAATTTTACAAAACTTCATACAACTCTTTGAAATGTTATAGGTCACAAAATATATTGACACTTTTCACTTTTTTGTATACGGGTTTCTTATCAGTAAAACTATTTATTAATATGATACTAAATTTGTATAACTGAACTAACAATATTCCTGCAATATTTATTGCAAATCAAAAAATCATCAAGAATTCACTTTTAAAAAAAAATACCCCTCATAAAGCCATAGTGATTGAAAAATGAAACTACAGGTAATATAGGGACTACAGAGAAGGGGGGGGGGGCAGGTCAGGTTGGTACTACAGTATTACCATTCTGACACCTCTGTTTAATACTGTAGGGACACATGTACAGGGCATTCCCTTATTAATAATTTCTCCCTTTGTTTTCACAGTGATGAATGTAAATATAACCTGGATTATCCAGAAAAAGGCCTCTGTCTGATCATAAACATGGAGAATTTTTCTAGTGGTAAGAATAGGATTTTTTTATAACATAAATAATAGGCACAAGACATGGAAATAGGCAAAAGGAGTTCCAGTGTCTTCCATTATGCGTTCAGATGGCAGAATATTTCTAATTGCAGTTTTGTTCTTCTGATTATGGGGGCTGCCATTTTACCTGAGCTCTAGTAACAGCATTTAGTGACATGTGCAACATCCCCCACCGGGGCCTAGCCTTTTCTTGGGGCCTGGAGTCAGCCGGGGCCCACAGTACCTGAGTGGCTGGCGGTTGCGGCCTAGGCACGCTAGTGTCACGGTGCTTGGTATGGGGAACCGGAGGGCTGTCCTACAGCCTGGAAGGTCTCCAGCAGGGTGGTGTTGGCATGAAATGATGAGGGAGAGGCTGCTATAGCGGATCTCCCTGGGGCAACCCTTTGGTGTCTAGAGTATGAGTCTCTGTGTGGTGGACAGGGTGCCCGTGATGGTGACAGCCGTAGTAGCAGGGACCAGACGGAGGCAGACGTTGAACAAAAATAACTTACAGTTCTTTATTGGGAACCGACAGGAACCATAGCAACGTGCCTTGACAAAATGGTAGATTGCTGGAGATGCAGTTGGAGGGAGCCACAGGAGTAGGTCATCAGCCTGGATGCAAGGGAAGCCTGGGAGATAGCTGTGTCCTAGAAGAATGCTTTAGCTTGTCCTGAGTTGCTTCAGATATCACCCTTGAAGGTAGGATGATACTTCTTTCTCTCACTGACTAAATCACTACACTCTTCAGGCAGGGAGCTGAGCTCTCCTGCTCTGGTCTGGTGTGCTGGCTGCACTGACTCTCGTGAGTCTCTAATCTAATCTGTACGGGATCAACTACAGTCTTAATCTGCCCTCTTCTGAGAGAGAACTGACTTCTAGAAGTTTCCTGACCAGGGGTTTTGTTACTCCCACTGGTCAGGTGGTGGCTACTCCTCCAATTACAACTCAGCTTACAGATACAAGGTATAACACATGTGATTGGTTGCTGGAAGTACATTACATAAAACACTTAACTCCTGCCTTACCAGGCAGACTCTACCGCTGCAGTGCTCATCTGTGTTATGTAGTGACATGCTGTGGGGCTGATCAGACCCTACACAGGCTGCAAGCTACATGGTGGGACGTATTCGCAACAACCCCTCTGCCTTGCATCGGCAGGGGTGTTGCACATGCTTTACAGCAGCAGACTCATTGAGGTTTATGGGGTGTTTCCTGGTCATGTTCTGTGCAGATAGGAGCTGATAATTACAGGATTTTTTACTTTTTATTATAATAGAAAGTGATGAGGAATTTTAAAACAAATTCATACAGAATATGTTTAACTCTTTCTTTGCTGCCTGGACCCCCCTGGATGATGTTTTGGGGCACCACAGCTCATTCTGCACTCCTGAGGTCCTCTAATCCACATCATATCTAAAATGCTGTTGGATAATTGGTTGAAGCCTTGGGGATCCCTTGAGGGGGCTCCCCCCCCCCCTTCTAAACACCCCTTTTGCTTATTATCCCTTGTTATTACAGTAAAGCAGTACAGGCAGTCCCCGGGTTACATACAAGATAGGGTCTGTAGGTTTGTTCTTAAGTTGAATTTGTATGTAAGTCAGAACTGTATATTTTATCATTGTAATCCCAGCCAGAACTTTTTTGGTCTCTGTGACAATTGGATTTTAAAAATGTTGGGTTGTCATAAGAAGCAGGATTAACAATAAAGCTTCATTACAGACACCTTTGATAACTGTTACAATAAATGACCAATATCCAGAGGTCCGTTTGTAACTAGGGGTCGTATGTAAGTCGAGTGTTCTTAAGTAGGGGACCGCCTGTACATACATAAGGAGTAAAAACATTTTTCCTGTGGTTGAAAAGTGCTTGAACATTTATACCACTGATATCTGTCCTACATATTACCTAACAGATATGTATATTGGACAGTGAAGCATAGCTTCCTACTGTCCTGCATTTGGTAAGACAGTCCTGTTTTTCAGTTGGGTGTTTGTCCCAGTTTGCCCTGTCTTGTCCTGCACGTTTCCTCTGCGTCAGAATGTAAGAGGCAGAATGCAGAGGAAATGTGCGGGACAAAGCTGCTACCTCCCTCCTCCACCTTCTCCAACTATAGGTCCTTGAAGGTGCTGCGAGGGCACCATAAGAATAGGGAGCTGCTGGGGGACACAGTAACAAAGCAAGCTGCTGGAGAGGGTACAGTATGAAGGGGAGCTGCTGGAGAGGGTACAGTAACGAAGGGGAGCTGCTGGAGAGGGTACAGTAACGAAGGGGAGCTGCTGGAGAGGGTACAGTAACGAAGGGGAGCTGCTGGAGAGGGTACAGTAAAGAAGGGAGCTCTCTGGAGAGGGTACAGTATGAGGGGAGCTGCTGGAGAGGGTACAGTATGAGGGGAGCTGGGCTATAGAGGGTACAGTATGAAGGGGAGCTGCTGGTAGATGGTACAGTATGAAGGGGAGCTGCTGGAGAGGGTACAGTAATAAGGGGAGCTGCCTGGGAGGGGGAGCACATTTGCAGGGAGCTTCTGGGGGTGTGTGCTGTGGGGGGGACACCGTGTTGAACAGCAGCTGCTGGGATAGTGTCACAGTATGAAGGGGAGCTGCCAAGAGGGTGAAGTGTAAGGGAGCTGCCAGGAGGGGCACAGTGTGAAGTGGACCATTGGAGGGGGCAAAGTAGAATCTGGAGTTTCTGGTGGGGGTGCGGGGCATATATGAAGGGGAGCTGCTGATGTGTCACAGTATGAGGGGAGCTGCTGATGGTGGCACAGCATGAAGGGGAGCCGCTGATGGGGGCACAGTATGAAGGGAACCTGTTTGGGGCACAATATGAGGGAGGCTTTGAATCTGAGTGGAGCTGGAGGGAACACATGTGATGGGGGCGAAAGCAGGGAACTATCTGGTTGTGGGGTGGTGCCAGAGGCCGGGAAACAATGTGGCAAAACAATGACAGAACAATACATTTCTGTCCCTACTTCTCCTGCGGTGGTGTGTGTGTGTGTTGTGGGGGGGACCAATAAAACGAGGCGTTTACTGAGGTTGGACTTGGGAGCTCAGTATCAAGGGCTACAATTGACAGGAGCTGGTGGACACTTGTGAGGGTAAGATGGAGGGCACTAAGGGGAAATTTATACTGTGTGGGCATGGAGTAAGGGGCAGTGCAAAAGGTGGTGTCTTAGGGCTAAATCATCTTTCGTCCCTCCTGCTCGATACCATAGTTTGGAGGAGGTTTAGATGTATGATGGGTATCACGGTTATACAGAATTATTGAATTATGCAGTTTGTCCATAGTAATGTAACAGTAACGCTGATTCTATACAATATACACTAATAGCTGGATGTGTCTATCTGTTCCGCCAATAAAATGTACATTATCTGTGTCTAAATAGCACTAAATATTATGCTTTACTTTTTAAAGCCTTGAAACTAGAACAAAGAAAAGGCACATCTGAAGATGAAAATCTGTTGCTGAGTTCTTTAAAAAATGGATTGCGGGTACAAATTAGAAGACTAAAACATGTACAAAAACATGATATCTTGGAAAGGTCAGTATCGTGACAATATATCACAGTATTGTATATGATAGCATTCAAATGAATATCATAGCAAATATATATCGAAATATAATATATACAGCAGTAGGAAAATGGTAAGGCGCTTTCACACCACCATTTTAATTTCTGTTTAAAACTCTTCCATTTATAAAAATAAAAAAGTGTTTTAAAAGGTCAACACTGAGCAGGGTATGATATTCCTTGTCCTGGTCCTTTGACTTCTTGTTACAGTCACATATTAGAGATACTTACTACTAAAATATTCCTTTTCGGGCCCACTTTAGTTTTGCCCAGGGCTCACTTTGGCCTAAAACCGGTTTACTCAACACTAGATAAAATTGACAATTCATAAATCATAGAAATAGAACAGTTCAGCTCAGGACCGAAATCCGGGGGTATGAAGCCCCAGGTCTAAAAAAGGTGCAAACCAGTATTGAGCAAATACATTACAGGGGAGCAAAAATCTTCAATACATGGAAATCTGCCCCAACGTTCCGAGCAGATATATTCATAGCATACTAAAGGGAATAAAGGGAACAGACTCACTAGTCTGGCGAGCAATGTTTCAGGGAGCTTCACATACATTGCCTGTTGGGTCCACGGCCAGCAAATAAGGCACCTATTAGGGGCATGTTACTTGCTGCTTGGGGCGTGTGGCGCACTGTGACGCCTGTCCAGTGACTGTCTTGTCTCGGGCACTCTCAGTCAGTGACTATCGGTCGGGCCCTCTCATTCCAGTGACTGTCTGGTCGTCGGGCACTCTCATTCCAGTGACTGTCCTCCAACTGACCACTTTGTCTATGGAGAGTTTATCAGAAGTGTCTGAGAGGCAAAATGCTCTAGTTGCCCATGGCAACCAATCAGAGCTCAAGTTTCTTTTTTGCACGCGTTATAAAATACAACTGATCTCTGATTGGTTTCCTGGACAACTGGAAATTTCCCTATCTCTGTTCTCTATCCATCTTACCTCCACACATAGGCTGTCTTCTACTCATGCCTATAGTAACCAATCAAACTCAGAGCTCATGATTGATGACCTGTGGGAGAACGGCAACCAATCACTGCTCAGCTTCTAACTGCCACAGCACAGCAGCGTGACAATGGCTCCTGTATATGGTGGGTAATAGTGGGTTTTGGAAGCGTGGGTGAAAATTTCAGCTCAAACTGTCTAAGATGTTCCCTGAGTTCACAGAGTCAGCTGTACAAAATTGGTGATTGTATATGCAATGTGTTCAATTATAACTACACACACACCACACACAACATATCCCAGCTTTATCTTAAGATCTCTTGTAGAAATAAAAGTACACTGACCATATACTTCTCTACATGTTAGTTTACCTGTCGCTGCCTCCTGAGCGCTCAGCTTTTCCCTGTTCTCACCAGCTGCCCTTGCATTATCTACCTGTTTCTCACTCCTTCAATCATCCACTAGCATCACCCACTGTGCCTCTTTTCTCTCACAGTCCGTCTCACTGACGACACAGGGAAAGGGGATGAGTCATAGTCCCTACTGCACCCTCCAATTCATTCGTTCAGACAGTGTAAACAAAGATCCACAGGGGTTTGCAAGACACTAAGTAAGCAGCAGGACGCTGAATAACTTGATGAACTTTTGGGATATTATTAAGGCAGTAAAGGTCACCATTGGCAACTTATGTAAAGAGTGACCCAACCCCTTTATTGATCAAATTTCAAACCATCCCCATTTCCTTAAACAACCCAAAAACAAAAATTTTCACACTTGATTCATAACAATCAATTCCACCATGGATGTATGGGGCATAAAAAAAACACTGCCTGCTGCACTACTTTGTTCTTCGATTTCAGAACAGAAGAAAAGGAATGATACCCTGCTGAACGTATGGCTACGTTTATCAAGGCTTGGTATAACATACACCCCATTTTCATCCCCTGTGCATGAAGCAAGGTCAGTCATAATTCATTACAGAGTCTTAGCAACTAAATCCCCATGTAGAATAGGGGATCCTCACATGGTCAGTCCAATTCTAACTAGTGAATGGCAAGTTGAGAATGCATCTTCCATACTCCATTCGCTTACTTTGGTAGTCTCCATGTTGCTGAAGACATTGCTCAGTTATTCCATGGGACTCATTGAGCTATCTCGACAGTAAATGGGGTATCTGAATTTAGTCAAACGCTGTGCTCGACAATTTCCAACACTCCCATAGTTTTTTTTAATAAACAGCAAGAGGAGGAGTAGGGGCCAGTAAGAGAATATATTGAGAACAAGGAGCCACAGTAAGGAGATGAGGACAAGGCCACCGTAAGATAGGATGGAGACAGGAGGACACAGTATGATGCGAGGATGAGGACAGAGGGCCTACAGTCGTAGGAGGGATGATGGCGGACGGGGCCACAGTATGAGAGGGTGTGAGGAATCATTGGATGTTAGAGTGGGGCATGCCACATAAGAGGATTGGAGAATGGCACCTTATGGAAGGTGGAAGAGGCCACAGTATCGAGGAGAGTGAACATTGAGGACACATTTAGAGGCTGAGACAGTCACGTATGAGAAGGATGGAAGACGACATGTGGTCCCGTATAGGGTGAGACGGACACGATGAGGGAATGGGAATCAAGTAGGAGCTAGGATGGTCCAGACTCAGTACGAGGAGATGGCAAGCAGGTCACGAGAGGATGAGCAGGTCAGTACAGAGTAGGGATGGAAGACATGGAGTCCCACAGTATGAGTAGATTGACTACATGGAGTCCACCGTATGAGGAGTGATGGAAACCAGGGGGTCACAGTACGAGAAAGGAATGGAAGGACAGGGATCCCAGTAAGGAGGATGAAAAGGGGTCAAGTTACGAGGAGGTGGAAGACAGGGAGTCACAGTAATGAGAGGATGGAGACATGAGGCCACAGTATGGGAGATGAGACAGAGGCACAGTATGAGGAGGATGGAAGACAGGGAGTACCCAGTATGAGAGGATGAAGAAGCACATGTGATGGGACGTCCACAGTATGAGGAGGATGGAAGACAAATGGGTCCGACAGTTGAGAGTAGGATTGGAAGACAGTGTCACAATAGTATGAGTGGATGGAAGACAGGGGGTCACATTATGAGGAACATTGTTTCAGTATAGGAGAGGATCAGACGGTCACAGTATGAGTAGTAGGAGCGGTAACTGTAAGAGGAGGTCACAGGAGTCAAGTACATGAAGCATGGAACCACCATGGGTCCACATGTACGAAGTGAAGCAGGCTGCGATGAGTGCACGAGACGGTCACAGTACGAGGAGGTTGGAAGACAGGGGGTCACGTATGAGGATGATGGAAGACAGTGGGTTCACAATAAGAGTAGATGTAAACAGACGTTCACAATAAGAGTGGAGTGGAAGGACAGTGACAAGTATGAGTAGAATGGAGACCGGGTGTCACAATAATAATGATAAGATGTGGAGGCCACATATAGGATGATTTTGAAAAATTTGAAAAGTTTGACTTCGCTGGCTCTTACAGTGCAGTTCTAATATAATTTCACTTTTTTTCCCCGTCAAAACTGATAAGTGGATCTAAACTAGAAAAAGAGGAACAATGCATTTGAAAAAACTGCAATGTGGTGACACCTTATGTGCATTTCATGTTCCTTTTGCAGAGGATAAGTGCACGCATAGCGGGTGTTTGTTTGTGTTTTATATGAGCTCATGGAGAAAAAGGGATATTTTAATGGATTTGATGATTTAATATCACAAGAGAACCTGTTCGCTTTTATTTGAAGAAAACAGCCCACATCTTATTGGGAACCTAAGATGTTTCTTTATACAGGTAATCCCATTTTTTGTAGGAAACCTATACTAGTTGTTCCTGTAGTTGAAAGACTGGCTGCTTCTTCCCACACACGCCCACAACACCGACGATTTGGGGGTTTTGGCACAGCTTATAGAGAATGAGTGTAGCTTATCTGCAATTACTACACATACTGCAGAGGCAGCTGTGGAAGAAAGCAGATGTGGTTTCAACCTCCGGACCATCCCTTATTAGCCTGATCTTTACGTATTTCACCATCACATATATAATATATGCATGTCGGATTTGAATAGTTGATTTGACTCCAACCTATCAATAAATTTTTTAAAAAAATACATAATAGTCCATTCTATTTCACCCTAATCACACATGAAAACCTTTACTGTCATAGAGCATTCTCATTAAAAAACAATTATACCCAGTTTTTGTTTACAGCATCATACCTCTCCGATTGCGTACCTCCTTGCTTTTTTGCTCTTTTTTCTGAGGTCATCTCCCCCGTCTCGTTCTCAGTCCTGCCCTGCTGTGCTCCCCGCCCTTTTCCTCCTCCCTCGTTTTTACATCACACCTTTCTTCCTTTTCTTTTCCCTCGTCGCTTTAATACATCCTCACCAGCGCTCGCCCCTCTTGTTCTTGGATTCTTCTCCTTTTTTTAGCCTTTATCAAATTCTTTTTTCTCTTGAGCGTTTGATCTTCCCCTCTCTGTCCTTTCGCGGTTTTCTCCCGCTACTTTCACCCTTTCATATTCTCCCTTTTACTCCCTTTCGTTTCTTTTTGTTCCTTCTTCGATAGTCAATATAAAGCACATCATCCCGTCGAATGGTTCTACATCATTTACCATCACAGATTGACCCCTGCCCTACCTGCACCACTACACAGGTTCGTACTCGCGGCCCCCGTCTGGTTTGTTTCCCACACGTCCTGCCTCCCCAAGTCTGTCAGGGATACGCCAGAACTAATAAAAAAAACACAATGTACCCTTCTGCTTGAAAATTCCAACATTGTAGATATACTTGTACAATTCCTGCATCAAACATCTATGGACCTGTCATCGTCATTACATAATATTTACACACCACATTTTCAAGCCACCAGTTGACACCAGTGATGGATTCTCCATCCAGTACCATCCTGCAGCCAGATAAGATTGTAACTGAAGCGAGCTACATCTCCACTGTGTGCCAGCAGCAGCACATCACCATTAAAGGAAATTTACCACTTGTAATGTAGTATCTAAGCTTTGATTAAGAAGGAGGGGAGGCCGGAATGTGATGCCCACTAGAAGCGTGCATAATTAGTAGTCACGCTGAGAGTCGAACCCCTGCACCCACCGGAGCGCACAACCTAATTTAATGTTGTCTAAGCCGTTTTCTGGATTAACAACATGCTATTGGCCTACAGAAATAATGATCGGCAGCAGTATCTAAACAAAGGTATATTTGGTTTACATAACTTCATTATGTAGTTGTAGCCTTTTTTAAAGGGAACCTGTCACCGTTGTTCCAGGATTCTACTTCTGTTCATGATTCCTCATGGTAGGTTCCTCAATACCAATTTTCACTTTAAGAATTAGTGCAAGTGCCTCCTTAAGGGAACGTCTCACCCTGTTTGAAAAATTCAGTTGCGGGCAGGTTCCCTAGAGCCCTTATAGCATAGGCAGCTTTCTTCAGGTAATAAAATGCTGCTCCGAAAAGGAAAATGAACGTTTTATTCTCTCCTGGTAACCAGGGAGAAGCTAGCTCTGAGTCTGGTGGCGGATACATACATGATTGTCCCGCGACTTGATCACACCTCCTTGCCCTACGTCATCCGGCTTCTGCTAATTATACACAAATGCGGCCTTTACGTCTAGCTTTCACCCATGCGCCTAGCCTATTTGTTTATAATTCAGCCGACAGCTACATGACGTAGGGCAAGGAGGTGTGAGCAAGCTGCGGGACTCGCATTATGTATCTGCCCCACCACGACTCGCTAACTCTCTCCTGGTTACCAGGCAAGAAAAACGTTCATTTTTTCCCCTTTTTGGTAGCAGCGATTTAATTACCTGAAAGAACTTGCCCTTATGCTATAAGTGCCTATGTGACCCTGCCCGCAACTGATTTTTTTTTTAACAGCAGTGCAGGTCCCCTTTAAGGGAGGCACCGTGCCACTAATTCTTAAATTGAAAATTGGTAAGATCATCTATTAGATGAAACCTACCATGAGGAATCTATCAACAGAAGTAGATTCTGATGGTAGATTCCTCCCTTTCTTCCCTAATCAGTAATTTAATCCTCCTGGAACCTAATCTAACTTTATTTAGTTTTTAACTACAGAGGCCTACTGGGGCGTGCAGTAGCCTTATCTCACATTGTCCCCCGGCCAGCTAGTACACGCCCCGTAGCCTTTGCAGTTAAGTTTACATATTCGGAATAAAGTTTTTAATAGGTTAAATTAGTTCCAGGATGATTAAATTACAGATTAGGGCGAGGCAGATAGTGGAATCTACCATCACATCTACTTCTATTGTCATATTCCTCATGTAGGTTTCCTTTAAGAAGATTTTGAAATTTATCACTGGATGATCTGACAGCAAAGGACCAACCCATAACATGAACAGGCCAGTGTTACTCGCTATAGAAAATCCTTGAAGTAAATACAGAAGGTCATTATTTTATCTCTTTTTATGTGTCAGAATGCATGGTAAAAAGAAGACTGGGCGGACTCTACATGGCGCAACAGAGGCAAATACAAAAGTGAATTTGATCCCTACTGAGGCCGGATTTTCTCTACCATTATCAACAACTTCAGTAAAATAATAGTACTTTGTATAACCACAAATAATAGCCTTACTTACCAACAGGCACCACATTTCCTTTCAGTAAAGACGTGAAAAATAATGGTGCAAGAAATTTGCCACAGTGTATACTTCGTGCACCAAAGTAATATTGTTCTCATACAGGTTACGTTTCCTGGCGCAAATAAGGGCTCCTGGTTTGTGCAGTCGCTTTGTAAAGTGCTTGAGCAGTACTGGATAAGAAGGAATTGCGGCATATTTTGACATGGTGAACCGTAAAGTCCGCATTGAGTTCAAATCACAGCCAACGCATTTAAACAATTGCCCTGTTTTGTCAGCACACTACCAATCTTTTATCCTTTTATTAATACCCTAAGTTTACCTGTAAATCACAATGCGATACAACTATTAGAGTAAATCCCGATTTTGTTTCATGTACTCCACTGTCATTTGGTTAAATAAAGTGTCATGCAAGATAAAGGAAGACTGTACTTCACTGTAAAACCAAGAGATAGAAATATCTGAAGCGATCGTCAAATATTTTGTATATAGAAGGGACCTACCTCATTTAGAGGTGTTGCATTAACTAGACGGGGCGCCAGACCGGGTAAGGGTATGCAGGGTTGATTTCTCCAATGGCTCACATAACTCACAGCTGCGTCCAGTGAGAATATGTGCAGCGTATACTTGAACTCCAGGCTGCGTCCGGGAATTGGGTGGTATTCTGTATGGCCCTCCTTTCTATGTTTTACCTGTGTTTTATTTGTGGTCTTTATTCAGGCTCCCGGAGAGGAGCACCAGCCCAGGGCTGCCATTGGAGCAACAACCCCTAGGAAAGTGCCACCCCTACTGCAGAAGACCCTGATGGTTTTGGTCTGATCGTGGTGTTAGCGACAGGTTCGGCCTATACTATACAGCCAACACCCGCACTTCTGGCATCGCGATTATTCGGTCAGCTGATGCCAAAAGCTAGACGTAGTACTACGTCACGATGCGGCAAGATCCTTACCGCCCGTTACATAGTACTACTTCCAATTCGAAAGGGGTTAAAAACATCATAGATTTCATCATATTGGAAAAAATAGAACATGATCTATCTTTGCTTGAAATACACAAGACTCCCGCTTTCTATGGAGAGGGGAGGGTGAGGACATACGTTGGTGCATGAGGCCTAAGCATGTAAAAATAAAAGGTAAGGCTTTCATTCACATTTTGCTTTGCTACAGCCTTTGAATATCGGATGGATCCCGGTGTGTCCTTACAATGGAGGTAAGACGTATCCTACTGCATACACCTTGTATAGTGGTATAGGTCATCCTATTCCTTCTCCCTCCCTGCAACTGGCCAAACTAGTGATTATTCTGCTGTTCATGGTGTTTCCCGCAGTGACTGGCCACTTTCCTTATATAATCCAGTGACATCACTAGGGATATTCCTGACGTACGCTGAGCAAGGCCGGGATCATATACTTTGCTCCCAGAGGGAGCAAGACAGAAATCCTTTTCCAACAGTACACATTGGGGCTCATTTACTAAGGGTCAGAACGCCGCACTTTAGTCGGGTTTCCCAAATATTTATGATTTGCGCTGGCTTCACGCCACAGAAATTGGGGGGGGAGGGGGGGTGTCGACGGATTCAGAAAAAACGCGGATTTAAAAAGTGTTGCAAGATCAAGCACTCACATACACCAGAAGAAGATGTTGACTCCAGCGGACCTCGGCGCAGCAGCGACACTGCTGATATCGGGTCGACGCAATCTTAGTGAATGCCGGCAGACCCAAATCCTCGTCGGACAGCACCCACAGGATCGCGACTGGACTGGGTAAGTAAATGAGCCCCATTGTATACTGGGCAAACGGATGCAAAAAGGAAGCCTCTGTCACACGTATGTCTATGAGTACATGTATCTTTATTTTTTTCTTGTTTTTATCTTTCTTTTTGAGAATTTTTGTGTGACTTTACTGTCATTTCTCAAGTATTCCTTTATCTGCACCTTTTGCATGTGCCTTACGTATCTTTTATTTCCCAGATGTTCTGTGTGCCTTTTCACTCATGCATCGCTTTTGTTACATACTTTTGTGACTGTATACTATACTGGGGAGGTGGGCTGTATACTATAGTAGGAAGTGAGCTGTATATGCTATAACTGGGAAGGATAGGCTATATATTATTATAATTAGGAGGGGGGCTGTATATACTATAACTGGGGAGGGAAGGCTGTATATACCCATCCTTACTGAAATCACTGATTTGAGGAAGCGAAACAATCTGTTGTATCCTTAAGCCAAAATGGGTTCATGAAAAATGTCGGATGTGAAAAAATCGCCAATGTGAACCCCCCTATTAGCGATGACTACAATGTCACACACCACAGATGCTGCTACTTAAAAACACATCTACATGAGATGAAGCATTTTGCCCAATGTTTTCAAAGGCATTATGTGAACACGGCTGAAGCTGGGGGAAGCACAACAGCAACCAATACGGGTGGAACCCAATAGTGCCGAATTACGGCCCTGTATGTAAACAGAAGGATTCAGTTAGTTTTTCGCTACATTTTAGAGCGCTGCCTCTTGATCTGTATAAAATGGATGCAGAAAGTAGAACTGGACATTTTAATCAGCACTGATTGGAAACTTGACTTGGTTTTTCTATGATGTATGACTTGTGTTTCAAGATGTCAGAATGTCCATTTATCCTCATCCTTAGTGAATTACATTGCTTCACGGCATCATACCAGCTGCTGCAGTGCATTATGGTCACGGAATGTTGTGTATAACGGCTCCTCCCCACACGTTATGACTCACATCCCTATATAAGGAGCTCGGAACTTATAATGACTTGAGGTTTTAGTTGTCTTGGAGGTAGTTTTCTATGTCAGTTGCTGCTCTTTCCTTCATTGTTTTTGCAATTTTCTTCTCCAGTTTCATGTTAAATCTCCTCCAATGTCGTGTATTGTCTCCCTCCATTACTTGTAGATCAGACCTCTTATTATCTCATGAACAAAATTTGATCAGCATAATCCATACATATGTCTATCTATCTATCTATCTATCTATCTATCTATCTATCTATCTATCTATCTATCTCTCATATCTATCTATCTCTCATATCTATCATCTATCTATCTACTATCTCTATATGCAGATAGCTCTTAGGGTAGTATACTTTGATCTTCTTTTTTCCCCTCTTTTAGTATTGTAGAGATAGTGAAGAGTATTAATAGTGATAAAATGCAGAAATTGGCAGAGGAATTGATTTCCCAGATGAGAGATGGAGTGATCTGTTAGAAAAGGCTGAGACAGTGTTCTGGCCGTCATGTATGGAGAAGTTTTATTTTGGCCAACTCTGGAGATGATCCAGAGGAATCTGAGAGTGGCTGAAGGGGTTTTTTGTGTTTTTATTATGAGTCATGGAGAAAAAGGAAATATTTTATGGATTTGATACTTTATCAAAGAGAAGACCTGTTCGCTTTATTATGAAGAGAAAACAGCCCACATCTTATGGAAACCTAAGATGTTCTTTATACAGGTAATCATACATTTTTTAGGAAAACCTCTATACAGGTTGTCTGTAGTTGAAAAACTGGCTGCTTCCTTCCAAACACAGCACCACACCCGACTATGGTTTGTGCACAGCTGTATAGAGATGAGTGTAGCTTATCTGCAATACTACACACTACCTAGCGGAGAGAGCTGTGGAAGAAAGCAGATGTGGTTTTCAACCTCCGACAATCCCTTTATTATCTTAACAAGTATTTCAACATCACATATATAATATATCATGTGGAAGGAAATGTGATTTATGACTTCCAACATAAATTAAATTTTTAAAAAAAATATAAATATATGATTTACATTAAACAATGAAAAACTTTACTGTATAAGACATTTAATCTAAAAAACAAATTATACCCAGTTTTTGTTTTAACAACTTTCTAATTTGCAAGATATCTGGTGCAATTCTGCATCAACATCTATGACCTGTCATCGTCATTACATTACATATTTTACACACCATCATTTTTCAAGCCACCAGGTTGACACCAGTGATGGATGTCTCCATCAGTACCATCCTTGCAGCCAGATAAGAATTGTAACTGAAGCTGAGCTACATCTCTCACTGTGTGCCAGACAGCATTGCTGTGAGCATGCACCATTAAAAGGAAATTTACCACTTGTAATGTAGTATCTAAAGCTTTGATATAAGAATGGGAGGGGAGGCCGGAATGTGATGCACACTAGAAGCGTGCATAATTAGTAGTCACGCTGAGAGTCGAACCCCTGCACCCAGCCGGAGCGCACGAACCTAATTTATATGTTGTCTAAGGACGTTTTCTGGATTAACAACATGCTATTGTGCCTACAGAAAATATGATCTGGCAGCAGTATCTAAACAGAACAGGTATATTTGGTTTACATACTTCATTATGTAGTTGTAGCCGTTTTTTAAAGGGAACCTGTCACCGTTGTTCCAGGATTCTACTTCTGTTCATAGATTCCTCATGGTAGGTTTCCTCTAATACCAATTTTCACTTTAAGAATTAGTGGCAAAGTGCCTCCCTTAAAGGGAACCTGTCACCACTGTTTGAAAAAATTCAGTTGCGGGCAGGTTCCCATAGAGCCCTTATAGCATAAGGACAAGCTTTCTTCAGGTAATAAAATGGCTGCTCCAAAAAGGGAAAAATGAACGTTTATTCTCTGCCTGGTAACCAGGGAGAGAGTCTAGCGAGTCGTGGTGGGCGGATACATACATGATTGTCCCGCGACTTGATCACACCTCCTTGCCCTACGTCATCCGGCTGTCTGCTAAATTATAACACAAATGCGCGGCTTTACTGCTTAGCTTCCACCCATGCGCCTAGGCATATGTGTTATAATTCAGCCGACAGCTACATGACGTAGGGCAAGGAGGTGTGAGCAAGCTGCGGGACTCGCATGTATGTATCTGCCCACCACGACTCGCTAGACTCTCTCCCTGGTTACCAGGCAGAGAATAAACGTTCATTTTTCCCTTTTTGGAGCAGCGATTTAATTACCTGAAGAAAGCTTGCCCTTATGCTATAAGTGCTCTATGGGAACCTGCCCGCAACTGAATTTTTTTTTAAAACAGCAGTGACAGGTCCCCTTTAAGGGAGGCACCGTGCCACTAATTCTTAAAGTGAAAATTGGTAAAGATCATCTATTAGATGAAACCTACCATGAGGAATCTATCAACAGAAGTAGATCTGATGGTAGATTCCTGCCTGCTTCTTCCCTAATCAGTAATTTAATAATCCTGGAACCTAATCTAACTTTATTAGAGTAGTTTAACTACAGAGGCTACTGGGGCGTGCAGTAGCCTTAGCTCACAGTGTCCCGGCCAGGCTAGTACACGCCCCAGTAGCCTTTGCAGTTAATTTACATATTACTGAAATAAAGTTTTTAATAGGTTAAATTAGGTTCCAGGATGATTAAATTACAGATTAGGGCAGAGGCAGATAGGAGGAATCTACCATCACATCTACTTCTATTAGCATATTCCTCATGGTAGGTTTCCTTTATAGAAGATTTTGAAATTTATCACGGATGATCTGACAGCAAATGACCAACCCATAACATGAACAGGCCAGTGTTACTCGGCTATAGAAAATCCTTGAAGTAAATACAGAAGGTCATTATTTATACTTTCTTTTTATGTGTCAGAAATGCAATGGGAAAAAGAAAGACTTGGGCGTGACTCTACATGGAGCAACAGAGGCAAATACAAAAGTGAATATGATCCCTACTGAGGCGGATTTTCTCTACCATTATGCAACAACTTCAGGTAAAATAATAGTACTTTAGATAACACAAAATAATAGCTTTACTTACCAACAGGCACCACATTTCTTTCAGTAAAGACGGGAAAAATAATGGTGCAAGAAATTTGCCACAGAGTTAATACTTTCGTGCACCAAAGTAAATATCTGTTCTCATTACAGGTTACGTTTCCTGGCGCAATAAGAAGGGCTCCTGGTTTGTGCAGTCGCTTTGTAAAGTGCTTGAGCAGTACTGGGATAAGAAGGAATTGCTGCATATTTTGACATTGGTGAACCGTAAAGTCGCAATTGAGTTCAAATCACAGCCAGACGCATTTAAACAATTGCCCTGTTTTGTCAGCACACTTACCAATCTTTTATACTTTTATTAATACCCTAAGTTTACCTGTAAAATCACAATGCGATACAACTATTAGAGTAAATCCAGATTTTTTTGTTTCATGTACTCCACTGTCATTTGGTTAAATAAAGTGTCATGCAAGATAAAAAGGAAGACTGTACTTCACTGTAAAACCAAGAGATAGAAATATGAAGCGATCGTCAAAATATTTTGTATATAGGAAGGGACCTACCTCCTTTAGAGGTGTGGCATTCACTAGACTGGGGCGCCAGACCGGGTAAGGGTATGCAGGGTTGATTTCCAATGGCTCATATAACTCACAGTTGCGTCCAGTGAGAATATGTGCAGCGTATACTTGAACTCCAGCTGCATTCGGGAATTGGGTGGTACTCTGTATGGCCCTCCTTTCTATGTTTTACCTGTGTTTTATTTGTGTCTTTATTCAAGGCTCCCGGAGAGGAGCACACAGCCCCAGGGGCTGCCATTGGAGCAACAGACCCCTAGGAAAGTGCCACCCCTACTGCAGAAGACCCTTGAATGGTTTTGGTCTGATCGTGGGTGTTAGCGACAGGTGTCGGCTATACTATACAGCCAACACCCGCAGCTTCTGGCATCGGCGTAGTTCGGCAGCTGATGCCAGAAGCTAGACGTAGTACTACGTCACGATGCGGCAAGTCCTTACCGCCCGTTACATAGTACTACTTCCAAATTCGGAAAGGGGTTAAAACATCATACGATTTCATCATATCGGAAAAAAAATAGAGCATGATCTATCTTTTGCTTGAAATACACAAAGACTCCTCGGCTTCCTATGGAGAGGGGAGGGGTGAGGAGCATTCGTTGGTGTGCATGAGGCCTAAGCATGTAAAAAATAAAAGGTAAGGCTTCATTCACATTTTGCTTTGCTAAGCCTTTGAAATATCGGATGGATTCCGGTGTGTCCTTACAATGGATGGTAAAGACGTATCCTACTGCATACACATTGTATAGTGGTATAGGTCATCCTATTCCTTCTCCTCTCTCCTGCAACTGGCAGAAACTAGTGATTATTCTGCTGTTCATGGTGTTTCCCGCAGTGACTGGCACTTTCCTTATATATCCAGTGACATCACTAGGGATATTCCTGAGCGTACGCTGAGCAGAGGCCGGGGGAGCATATACTTTGCTCAGCAGGAGGGAGCAAGACAGAAAATCCGTTTCCAACAGTACACATTGGGGCTCATTTACTAAGGGTCAGAACGCCGCACTTTAGTCGGGTTTCCCAAATATTTATGATTTGCGCTGGCTTTCACGCCACAGAAATTGGGGGGGAGGGAGGGGGTGTCGACGGATTCAGAAAAAACGCGGAATTTAAAAAGTGTTGCAAGATCAAGCACTCACATACACCAGGAAGAAGATGATGAACTCCAGCGGACCTCGGGCGCAGCAGCGACACCTGCTGGATATCGGGCGCGCAATCTTAGTGAATGCCGGCAGACCCAAATCCTCGTCGGACAGCACGCCACAGGATCGCGACTGGACTGGGTAAGTAAATGAGCCCCATTGTATACTGGGCAAACGGATGCAAAAAGGAAGCCTCTGTCCACAGTATGTCTATGGAGTACATGTATCTTTATTTTTTTCTTGTTTTTATTCTTTCTTTTTTGAGAATTTTTGTGTGACTTTTACTGTCATTTCTCAAGTATTCCTTTATCTGCACCTTTTGCAGTGTGCCTTACGTATCTTTATTTTCCAGATGTTCTGTGTGACTTTTCACTCATGCATCGTTTTGTTACATACTTTTGTGACTGTATACTATAACTGGGGAGGTGAGGCTGTATACTATAGTAGGAGAGGTGAGGCTGTATATGCTATAACTGGGAAGGAGAGGCTATATATATATTATAATTAAGGAGGGGGGCTGTATATACTATAACTGGGGAGGGAAGGCTGTATATACCATGCCTTACTGAAATCACTGAATTGAGGAAGCGAAAACCAATCTGTATGTATCCATAAGCCAAAATGGGTTCAGTGAAAAATGTCTGATGTGAAAAAATCGCCAACGTGAAACCCCCCTATTAGCGATGACTAACAATGTCACACACCACAGATGCTGCTACTTAAAAACACATCTACATGAAATGAAGCATTTTGCCCAATGTGTTTCAAAAGGCATTATGTGAACACAGGCTGAAGCTGGGGGTAAGCACAACAGCAACCAATACGGGTGGAAGCCCAATTAGTGCCGAATTACGGCCCTGTATGTATAAACAGAAGGATTCAGTTAGTTTTTCGCTACATTTTAGAGCGCTGCCTCTTGGATCTGTATAGAAATGGATGCAGAAAAGTAGAACTGGACATTTTAATCAGCACTGATTGGAACCTTGACTTGGTTTTTCTACGATGTATGACTTGTGTTTCAAGATGTCAGAATGTCCATTTATCATCTCATCCTTAGTGAATTACATTGGCTTCACGGCATCATACAGCTGCTGCAGTGCATTATGGTCACGGAATGTTGTGTATAACGGCTCCTCCCCCACACGTTATGACATCACATCCCTATATAAGGAGCTGCGGAACTTATAATGACTTGAGGGTTTTAGTTGTCAGTGGAGGTAAGTTTTCTATGTCAGTTGCTGCTCTTTCCTTCATTGTTTTTTGCAATTTCTTCTCCAGTTTCATGTAAATCTCCTCCAAATGTCTGTGTATTTGTCTCCCTCCATTACTTAGTAAGATCAGACCTCTTATTTTATCTCATGAAACAAATTTATCAGCATATATCCATACATATGTTATCTATCTATCTATCTATCTATCTATCTATCTATCTATCTATCTATCTATCTCTCATATCTATCTATCTCTCATATCTATCTATCTATCTATCTATCTATCTCTATATGCAGATAGCTCTTAGGGTAGTACTTTGATCTTCTTTTTCCCCTCATTTTAGTATTGGTAGAGATAGTGAAGAGTATTAATAGTGATAAAATGCAGAAATTGGCAGAGGAAGATGATTTCCCAGATGAGGAATGGAGTGAGCTTGTAGAAAAGGCTGAGACAGTGTTCTGGCCATCAATGTATGGAGAAGTTTTATTTTGGCCAACTCTGGAGATGATCCAAGAGGAATCTGAGAGTGATGAAGAGAAAACAGAGAGTGAGGAGGAGGAGAGTGAAGATGATGGAGTGGAGAATATAGATACAGAAGAAGAATTCTTCTATAGGAGACATCATGTAATAAGAGCCTGGCAAACCTTGGATTCACTCCTGCCTGTAGAACATCCTGTAATGGTGTCAAGTGTGGAGTCCCTCACATCAAGATGGTGGATTCCGAAATTCCTAAGAAGAAACAGCAGAAGCAGCAACAGCCCAAATACAGAACGCCGCCATCCGTTACGATTCTTGCGTTCCATCTTCTGTTGCTGCACTATAAAGACATTGGAATAAACCCCAATATATTTCTCTTATAATCAGAGACCTCAGAGAAATAACATTGGTGAAAATATATGAACATCATTATTTACATCCTTAATGATTTCCATGAGAAATATTTCCATGAGGTGCATAGACCCCTGATGTGACATCTGCTGCACCCGAGATCAAAGATCCCAGGATTCAAGAGCAGATTCTTAATTTTATAACCACAACAATAAAATACAATAATTCCCGGTGCTGAGGAAGATTGCAGAGGGCATCAATTTCAACAATACTGCAGCTTTTCAAGCTTCTTACAAGACAATACCAGAAACCATGCACAAAGCAATGCTCCCTGGCTTTCAGATCCTTTGCCCAACAAGATGTCTGTACATGGTTAAGCCAATACAAGCCAGGAGAGCTGGAAGAAAGAATGTCCCACATTGAGAACCAGCTGGCGTCTTTCTCCATCCTGCATACTGACTGGTGGACTCTTATATCCTGCTTGAGGACACTGTATCCACTATACAATCAAAATTAGTGGACACAGAGAGATGGAACAAGTTGTAATTGAGAGGAAAATAAAATAATTACTTTAATTTATTTCCTTGATTTCTTGTCTCTTTTTTTGTAAACACCCAGTTATTAACTGGTGTAAGGAAATCCCGATTTATTTACTATGATGTGGGCTATAGGTAACAATCCCAGGGGACCCCCATAGTGCAGTATATACCGGTTATCATGCTGTTCCCCTACCACATCGAACCAGATAAATGTCCATGATTTATATATTAACAACTAAAACCTATTTGATGCTGCAGAAATACAAGAAGATTTACCGCAACCTAATTTACATTTACTTCATAGTCAACATAGGAGATAGATGATTAATCTACTGATTACTACAGGACTCACTACTGGGGCCTGTTCATGAAAATCGGGTCCTGGTTCTTGGTTCCATATGATAAATGTCCTCCCATGAGACTGATGAAGATATGAACATAGGGGCCATATACTGTGATAAAGCTCACTCCACCATTAATGTGATCAGTGGAGGAGGGGCAGGAGGCCAAGGGCATTGCAGTATGCAGACAAGAGAAGATATTCATGAGAAGAATGTGTCCGACCATAGTCAGGAGATTTATGGACGGATCCAGGGGCAACCAAAATTGTAAACACCTGGATTGATGGAGACAGGTTGGACTTATATCTGTGAAATGCTGTATTTTTGTTAATGACAGTAAATTAGAGAATGTGTTATTTTGTTATCCTGGGTATATTTTAAGAATCTGGTCTTCGTGAGAATACCCCTTGTCCTGGCTGATAACCTTTGTCCTTTGTACACACCAGGGGTTGACTGTGCTAGAGAGCTAATCACTGCTATGTAATACTTTTTGCTACTTATTAACTGGTGTAAGGAAATCCCGATTTATTTACTATGATGTGGGGTATAGGTAACAATCCCAGGGGACCCCCATAGTGCAGTATATACCGGTTATCATGCTGTTCCCCTACCACATCGAACCAGATAAATGTCCATGATTTATATATTAACAACTAAAACCTATTTGATGCTGTAGAAATACAAGAAGATTTACCGCAACCCAATTTACATTTACTTCATAGTCAACATAGGAGATAGATGATTAATCTACTGATTACTACAGGACTCACTACTGGGGCCTGATCATGAAAATGGGGTCCTGGTTCTTGGTTCCATATGATAAATCTCCTCCCATGAGACTGATGAAGATATGTACATAGGGGCCATATACTGTGATAAAGCTCACTCATGACCACCATTAATGTGATCAGTGGGGGAGGGGCGGGAGGCCAAGGGCATTGCAGTATGCAGACAAGAGAAGATATTCATGAGAAGAATGTGTCCGACCATAGTCAGGAGATTTACGGACGGATCCAGGGGCAACCAAAATTGTAAACCCCTGGATTGATGGAGACAGGTTGGAATTATATCTGTGAAATGCAGTATTTTTGTTAATGACAGTAAATTAGAGAATGTGTTATTTTGTTATCCCGAGTATATTTTAAGAATCTTGTCTTCGTGAGAATACCCCTTGTCCTGGCTGATAACCTTTGTCCTTTGTACACACCAGGGCTTATGACTGTGCTAGAGAGCTAATCACTGCTATGTAATACTTTTTGCTACAGTTTCTAAAGTAAAACTCACTCACGGAATTTAGAGCACAACTACTTTCCATAGAATGTGAACCCTACCTACAGGGCACATTTCTGATTAAAAAAATTGCATTACATTTTCTGATCACATCTATGCCCACTGCTCTATTTTTGTGTTCAATAAACTTTATTGAAATGAGCCAATGACAAAGTTGAGAGTAATTACTATACAAAATACAAATACAAAACTGAATCAAATACGAATATCTTTAACCCCTTAAGGACGCAGCCATTTTACAGCTTAAGGCTCAGCCCCATTTTTTGGATTCTGACATGCGTCGCTTTATATGGTTATAACTTTTGAACACTGTTACTTATCAAAGCGATTCTGAGATTGTTTTTTCCCCACATGTTGTACTTCATTTTAGTGGTTGACTGTGCTAGAGAGCTAATCACTGCTATGTAATACTTTTTGCTACAGTTTCTAAAGTAAAACTCACTCACGGAATTTAGAGCACAACTACTTTCCATAGAAGGTGAACCCTACCTACAGGGCACATTTCTGATTAAAAAATTGCATTACATTTTCTGATCACATCTATGCCCACTGCTCTATTTTTGTGTTCAATAAACTTTATTGAAATGAGTCAACGACAAAGTTGAGAGTAATTACTATACAAAATACAAATACAAAACTGAATCAAATACGAATATCTTTAAAGGGAACCTACCACCACGATTCTACCTATAAAGGTAGAATGGGTGGTAGGTGGATGTATCGGACATGAGGATAGACCTTTTTAGAGCTAATCCTCATGATCCCGCTATCTTTTTGAAATCTTAATTGCCCTAATATGTAAATTTTGTAAAGCGGCTACTGGGGCGTGGAGTAGCCAGACATGAGGCTCCTCCTACACGGAGATCTTTGGCGCGCAGCTCCTCTCAGAAGAGGGTGCACACCTTTTACTTTTCTTTTTGGATTTATACGCACATTTTGGATCAAAGCACGTTCATCTCTGGGACACAGAACCTGTCTACTTCCTAAGAGGTATGATGGCTGAACATTCCCATCTTGTTTGTTCTTGCGTTTATTTGTTTGTACAGCTGAACGAGGCACCTTAAAAAAAAAATCTACCACGGAATACAACCAAAATTGTACTAAACATACTCACCTAACGTCCTCTTCATGTTGATGCTGGCGCTTGTCTTTTCTAAATGCCAGGATCGCCTGAAAAAAAGACTTATAAAAAGCAGGCCGGAGCGCAAGGGCACAATGTCCGGTGATCTGGGTGCTAATTATTTACTACCCCAACATGGGAGAGGGAGGTATCCATAATGCAGGAAGCATAGATTCACGCTGAAAAGGGAGGGGAAAAGAGGCATGAATAATTAGCAGCCTGGAGCGCCGGAAATCATATTCCTGTGCTTCAGCCTGCTTTTTACAGGCGATCCTGCTGTGTAAAGATTAGAAAAGACAAGCGCCGAGATCAAGATGAAGAGGAGGACAGGCGAGTATGTTTAGCTTAATGTTGTTTATACTCCTTGGTATACTTACTTGTGCAAGTCCACAATTCTCTACCTCATATCGTGGCTGATTTCTTTAGACTTTTTTTTAGACTTTCATGTGTAGATATGGTACCAGAACCAATATTACTACATAGAAACAGCAGCAGAACCAAGCTTACAAAATAATGGTACCAGAACCAAGAATACACCAAAAAAGCAACACTGGAACAAAGATTAAAAAATACATAGATATGGTACCAGAGTCAATATTAATACACAGATATAGGACCAGAATTGAGATTACTTCATAGATATGTTACCAAAAACAAGTTACTACATAGATGCAAGAACAAATTGAAGATTACTAAATATATACAGGACCAGAACCAAGACTGATTTGTAAAGTGATACGGAATACGATGGCGCTATATAAATAAAGATTATGATTATTGCTACATGTATACAGGACCAGACCTGAAGAAGAGTGAAACAGACAGGCTTATGCTGCATTCAGCTCCTGTATTTCCCTCAGTTGTAAGGATACAACAGGAGGTTTACCATTGTACAGGCGGTCCCCTACTTAAGTACAAATTCAACTTAAGAACAAACCTCGAGACCCTATCTTGTACGTAACCCCTGGACTGCCTGTATTGTTTCAAAGGGGGGCTACATTGTATCTTACAGTATGCTTATACAGGGAGATACGTTCCCCATGTGGACACTGGCACCAGGCAGTGATTTACTGCTGCCAGTGTAAAGGGTGACTCATTCAGTCCTTCAGTCACCGTTATCTGGTTATGAATGCCATAGTTGTATCCACCCCATCCCAAAACCTGTAATGGCGGCCACTGAGCGTATACTGCTCCAAGCAGGATAAAAAAGCGCTGTCTGCTGTGTTTCTGCTTGATGTGGCATATACTGATGTTCAGCAAAAAAAAATGATGTGACCCTAACCTTACATGTGATGTCAGCAATCAAAGTTTATGTGGCAATGGAGGGATATGACAGAGAGAGACAGTACCTGGACTCTGGATTTTTGGGAGTGACGTGGGTGTCATGAACACAAGGAGGGTACAGGAGGAGGGCTGAGGGCTAGGTGGGAGATACTGGGTGGCAGGGGCTCTGTAGGTGCATAAGGATGGTATACAGCTGCCTGTAGGGTGTAGGTGGTGGGGGGAGGCAGCTGTAGTCAATGATCTGCTAAGGACTGCAGAGTGGTAACCTCTCTACTATTTCCAGACAGGAGGTTTTATCACTGAGTGCTGCTGCCACCTACTGGACAATAATGATCTCTACTGAAAAACAGAGAAGAGATAAATATTGGAATTTACCAACAGCTGCTGAATTTCTCTGAATCCCCGGCCTATGATCCGGCCCTGGTTGTAGCAAACATTTAAATCCTTTCACAGATGAATTCAACAAGCAAGGCTTTATAATTTACATACATGAATAGAACCACCATAGTAACAGCAAGGTCAAAGTTCAAATGGTGGAAAATTTTGTATTGCACAAAGAGAAACTCTGAAAACATTTAAAACTATCTAAAATAAGTTACAGTATATTGAATAAGGCCGGTGACATCACTAGGTACTGCCCTGAGTGTATGCTCAGCAGAGGTCAGGGAGCAGGTACTTCACTCAGCAGGAATGCATTCAGAAAATGGTTGATTGGGCAGCTGTCTGGGGCCAATAGCTAAAAAAAAAACCCCACTTGTCGATACACACACTATAATTATCCCGCATATGCACACAGCACATTACTTCTGCACGTATCATGTACATGTGGTCACTGAACAGAACAGAACAACTATTTGCAACCTGCACTATAATTCCATTTTCATTACCATGCCTTACCAACCTTTTTTTCTAAACCAAGCCCCCTGTACCCGTGTCCTCTAACCTCCGACTCCTAATGTTGGGTCCGCTCATTTCTAATCCCATTAGTGTCCATAGTTTACGCTGGATATGGCAGAACTTTGTGACTTCCATTATAAACAAAGAGCATTGAAATAAATCGAACCAATGAAAGAGATAACAATCATGTTGTACCACTATCTTTATCTGTATAACTGACACTTATTATCACAAATATACAAGCAAATGGCAAGTTAACTGCAAGACAGAAAATTATTATGATACTGTGTCTTTAACTACAACAGGAAAGGTCATGGCACTCCCATAGTGTTTCCCATGGAGTAAAAGAAATGCAGCCGGTTTGTCAAGGGGACAAAGAGCAGAAAACCGTGAAAGAAATCTGAGCTGTGAGTATGTTTGGTGCTTCTTCCTGTAAGACATGTTCTAGACACTTTGGTTTCTACTCTCCAGAGGTCTCTTTATGGGTAACACCTTAAGAATGTGATAGAGAACCACCGTATGATCATTGTATCATGTTATGTATAAGAATTATCCTCTAAGAAAAAAAAAAACCTTATACTCACCTCTGGCTCCGCAGCTTCTATCTTCTTGCCGCGTCCGGGCAGGAAGGGGTGCGCGGCCGCGTGATGACGTCATCACGCGGCCGCGCAGCCTAGTTCCTGGAGCGATGTGCGCCGGGGTTGTTCTTCCGGCCACATCGCTCCAGTAATAGTGCTCGAGCGGCCGGAAACGGCCGCATCGAGCACTATACAGGGACGGGCAGGAGCTTCCTGTCCGGACGGACGGAGGCCCCTGCCCGACTGCCGAATAGGGGGTCGGGGCCCGTCGGTAGGCCCAGCAGGAGACTGAACATTGGCGCTATTGGAGCGCCAGGCCGGGGGCCCCCAAACAACAAATCCGGATCCGGGGGCCCGGCGCTACCGCTCCAATAGCGCCAATGATGATCCGGCTCTGCCGACTCCTAATGTTGGGTCCGCTCATTTCTAATCCCATTAGTGTCCATTGTACGCTGGATATGGCAGAACTTTGTGACTTCCATTATAAACAAAAGTCAGAGCATTGAAATAAATCGAACCAATGAAAGAGATAACAATTGTGTTGTACCGCAATCTTTATCTGTATAACTGACACTTATTATCACAAATATACAAGCAAATGGCAAGTTAACGGCAAGACATAAAATTATTATGATACTGTGTCTTTAACTACAACAGGAAAGGTCATGGCACTCAGGTGTTTCTCATGGAGTAAAAGAAATACAGCCGGTTTGTCAAGGGGACAAAGAGCAGAAAACCGTGAAAGAAATCTGAGCTGTGAGTATGTTTGGTGCTCCTTCCTGTAAGACATGTTCTAGACACGTTGGTTTCTACTTTCCAGAGGTCTCTTTATGGGTAACACCTTAAGAATGTGATAGAGAACCACCGTATGATCATTGTATCATGTTATGTATAAGAATTATCCTCTAAGGAACAATTGATGTTTTATCATTTTACACAATTATAATGATGTGTGATGTCCACTAAGAAATATTTGCTTTGTCTTTTAACAGGTGAAACTTAACTCTTGCTGGATCCTGTCTTTTAGCAATGGCAAGACTGGTGGATTTTGTGTAAGTATTATTCCACTCTTCCTTTAGGTCTTTACAGCTCCAAACAAAAGACAACATAGATTTATAAATAGAATCCTTAAAAAAAATCCAATCAGTACAAAAAGGCGCTCTTATTTTATGTGGCGACTTTAATGCCATAGTACAACCAGAAATAGATTCCACATCCCAACCCAAAAGAAAACCCTTCTCATTATACACAACCCTATGGGACAATGCTCTCTTTGCCATATGGAGAGTACAGCACACCTCAGAGAGAGATTACACCTTTTTCTACCGTATGATCATTGTATCATGTTATGTATAAGAATTATCCTCTAAGGAACAATTGATGTTTTATCATTTTACACAATTATAATGATGTGTGATGTCCACTAAGAAATATTTGCTTTGTCTTTTAACAGGTGAAACTTAACTCTTGCTGGATCCTGTCTTTTAGCAATGGCAAGACTGGTGGATTTTGTGTAAGTATTATTCCACTCTTCCTTTAGGTCTTTACAGCTCCAAACAAAAGACAACATAGATTTATAAATAGAATCCTTAAAAAAAATCCAATCAGTACAAAAAGGCGCTCTTATTTTATGTGGCGACTTTAATGCCATAGTACAACCAGAAATAGATTCCACATCCCAACCCAAAAGAAAACCCTTCTCATTATACACAACCCTATGGGACAATGCTCTCTTTGCCATATGGAGAGTACAGCACACCTCAGAGAGAGATTACACCTTTTTCTACCGTATGATCATTGTATCATGTTATGTATAAGAATTATCCTCTAAGAAATATTTGCTTTGTCTTTTAACAGGTGAAACTTAACTCTTGCTGGATCCTGTCTTTTAGCAATGGCAAGACTGGTGGATTTTGTGTAAGTATTATTCTACTCTTCCTTTAGGTTTTTACAGCTCTAAACAAAAGACAACATAGATTTATAAATAGAATCCTTAAAAAAAATCCAATCAGTACAAAAAGGCGCTCTTATTTTATGTGGCGACTTTAATGCCATAGTACAACCAGAAATAGATTCCACATCCCAACCCAAAAGAAAACCCTTCTCATTATACACAACCCTATGGGACAATGCTCTCTTTGCCATATGGAGAGTACAGCACACCTCAGAGAGAGATTACACCTTTTTCTCTCACAGACATAACATATACACTAGAATAGACATGTTCTGATTAGATCGCTCTCTACTAGATAACATAGAAGGTACCTATAGTTGGTGACATAAAGTGGTCTGACCACGCACACAATAGTTCTCAGCAATCTCTGTGGTCCAACCAAGATACAATTGATTTTATTTGGAAAGCAGATATCAAATTGCTCTCAAATGACCGTAATGGCAATATGCTTGAAGCAGCAATAGCTGAATTCTTCAAACTAAACGACAGTGAAGAATAGAACTTATCTCCTCAGGTGGATTACACATAAGGGATTAGAGGGAAGAAATAAGTAAACTAGCAGCACAAAAGCAAAAAAAAAAAAAGAAATAAACAGAAACAACTAGAGATGAGCGAACATGCTCGTCCGAGCTTGATGCTCGGTCGAGCATTAGGGTACTCGAAACTGCTCGCGTTGCTCGGACGAATACTTTGCCCCGCTCGAGAAAATGGCAGCTCCCGCCGTTTTGCTTTTGGCGGCCAGAAACAGAGCCAATACACAAGCCAGGAGACTCTGCACTCCACCAGCATGACTGTGGTACCCTTACACGTCGATAGCAGTGGTGGCATGGCCAGATCAGGTGACCCTGGATAGACTAGACCCTGGCCGCGCTGCTCGGATAATTCTGTCTCTGGAGCCGCTAGGGAGAGAGTGCTGCTGGTCAGGGAAAGCGTTAGGGGTTCTATTAGCTTACGTTAGGCAGGAGTGATTCTCCAAAGAACCCAACAGCCCTTCTTAGGGCTACATTAACGTTTACTTTTTTTATTTTAAATTGCATCTTTTACCATTTGTGAGGGGAATTAGCAGGGGGACTTGCTACCGTTGTGTTTAGCTCTTAGTGGGCACAATATCCATAGCAAAGGCGAAGTGGCAAAATCATAGGGGGGTGGATTTCTATTAGGCAATAACTCAGTGTATCTCATCTGGCATAGTAGTGTGCTTCCTTTGTACTTGGCTAGAAAATAGCCATAGGAGAATACAAATAGCTTCTTGAAGCCTCCTACAGAGCGTTTCTATATATTTGATTCTGGTTGATCTGCTGTGGCTGTAGTTTCTGCAGTGCATGTACTGCCAAATTGAGCAATTGTAGTGAGACTGCGACCGCTGTGTTCTGCGTTTAGTGGCGCACATATCCATAGCAAAGGCTGAAGTGGCAAAATTCAGTAGGGGTTGGATTTGCTATTAGGCATAAACTCAGTGTATCTACTGGCATAGTAGTGTGCTTCTTGTACTGGCTAGAAAAATAGCCATAGGAGAATACAAATAGCTTCTTGAAGCCTACAGTAGCGTTCTATATATTGATTCTGGTTGATCTGCTGGTGGCTGTAGTTCTGCAGTGCTGTACTTGCCAATTCTGAGCAATTTGTAGTGAGACTTGCGACCGCTGTGTTCTGCCTTAGTGGCGCACATATCCATAGCAAAGGCTGAAGGGCAAAATTCAGTAGGGGTTGGATTTCTATTAGGCAATAAACTCAGGTCATCTCATCTGGCATAGTGAGTGTGCTTCCTTTGATACTTGGCTAGAAAATAGCCATAGGAGAATACAAATAGCTTCTTGAAGCCTACAGTAGACGTTCTTATAATTTGATTTCTGGTTGATCTGCTGGTGGCTGTAGTTTCTGCAGTGCATGTACTTGCCAATTCTGAGCAATTTGTAGTGAGACTTGCGACGCTGTGTTCTGCGCTTAGTGGCGACAATATCCATAGCAAAGGCTGAAGTGGCAAAATTCAGTAGGGGTTGGATTTCATAGGCAATAACTCAGTGTCATCTCTCTGCATAGTAGTGTGCTTCCTTGATACTTGGCTAGAAAATAGCATAGGAGAATACAAATAGCTTCTTGAAGCCTACAGTAGCGTTTATATATTTGATTGTCTGGTTGATTGCTGGTGGCTGTAGTTTCTGCAGTGCATGTACTTGCCAATTCTGAGCAATTGTAGTGAGACTTGCGACCCGTGTGTTCTGCGCTTAGTGGCGCACATATCCATAGCAAAGGCTGAATGGCCAAAAATAGGGGTGTGGATTCTATTAGGCAATAACTCAGTGTATCCATCTGGCATAGTAGTGTGCTTCCTTTGATACTTGGCTAGAAAAAGAGCCATAGGAGCAATAAATAGCTTCTTGAAGCCTACAGTAGCGTTCTATATATTTGATTTCTGGTTGATCTGCTGGTGGCTGTTAGTTTCTGCAGTGCATTGTACTTGCCAATTCTGAGCAATTTGTAGTGAGACTTGCGACCCGCTGTGTTCTGCGCTTAGTGGCGCGCACATATCCATAGCAAAGGCTGAAGTGGGAAACTTCAGTAGGGGTTGGATTTCTATTAGGCAAAAACTCAGTGTCATCTCATCTGGCATAGTAGTGTGCTTCTTTGATACTTGGCTAGAAAATAGCCATAGGAGAATACAAGCTTCTTGAAGCCTACAGTAGCGTTCTATATATTTGATTTGGTTGATCTGCTGGGGCTGTAGTTTCTGCAGTGCATGTACTTGCCAATTCTGAGCAAAAACACAAAAAAAACACACAAAAAAAAAAAAAAAAAGTTAAAAAAAAAAAAAAAAAGTTAAACTCTATTTAAAAATGTTAACCCCCAGGGCTAGGGGTAGAGAAGACGGGCGGGGGGCGGGGGTAAACTACTGCAGGGGGCAGAGGCGTGGTCCTGGGGGGTGAGACACACACTGATGATGAAGGGAGCAGGGGAACGCGCAGAGCTACACTCCCTAGGTTCATGTCTGAAGTACTGGGACTAGTGGTAGAGCACTGTTGAGGCCAGAACAGTGCGAACAGGTGATGTCGTGGATTGCTGACAATGCTTCGAGCACATTTGTCCAACCACAGTCAGTCTTCCACGCAGTCCACCATGTCACCGAAATCCCCACTCCTCCAGCTCCATGCAACCTCAGCTCCTCCCCCCAGTCTCCCCTCCAGGAAAATTGCCATTTAACGCCATACTATGGGGAATATGTTTTGACCCTTCCACAGCTACAAACCACTTGTCCGGTTGCTGATGAGCAATTTCCGATGCCCAGGTTTTCCACCAGTCAACAGTCATGTGGGTGATGATGACCTTCTTGACGTAGGGGAAGTGTGTTAAAGAGGTGTCCGACGATGAGGGAGACACGGTTTCAGACAGGGGGAAGTGTTGTCAGGGCAGGAAGTCCGAGGGGGGGGAGAGGACTGAGGATCGGAGGATGATGATGGTGACAGACCCAAGCTGGGTGAGAGGGGGCCGGTGTGAACACAGTGCTTCTGAGACGAGGAGAGTCCTCGACACTGAAACAGGTTGGAAGAGGCAGTGGTGGGCCGACGGAAGAGGCAGGGCCAGAGCTGGTGCATCAGCGCCACTGTCAACTATGAAGCTCCCGTGGTGAGGCTCTTGCGGCGAGGGCTAGATCTTCAGAATGTGGAGGTTCTTAGGAAACAACCGGATATCCGACGGACTGTGGTGTGCAACATTTGCCAAACCAGGCTCAGCAGGGGTTCCACCACTACTAGCTTAACTACCACCAGTATGCGCAGGCATATGAATGCTAAGCACCCCATCAGTGGCAAACAAGCCACGTTCACCTCCGGCCGTGCACACAATGCTCATTCCCCTGTGTCAGTGCTAGTCAGCCCCCCTGCCCAGGCACCCTGGCACAAAACCCCATCGTCGCCTCCACGATCCTCCACAGCATCCACCAGCGTTCAGCTCTCCATTACCCCAGGACGCGGAGCGGAAACGCAAATATAGTGAACCCACCGCACGCCCAGCCCTTAAGTGCACATCTCCAGATTGCTTAGCCTGGACAGATGCTGCCCTATAGGCTAGTAGAGGACGAGGCCCTTTTCGCAACTCATGGCGGGCCGCCCCTCGGTATCGGTCCCCAGCCGCCACTACTTTTCCCGATGTGCAGTCCCAGCCCTGCACCAGCACGTGTCAGACAACATCATCGTGCCCTGACCAACGCCGTTTCTGACAAGGTCCACGACCACGGACACGTGGACGAGTGCTGCCGGGCAGGGCCACTATATATCGCTGACGGCACATTGGGTTAACTGGTGGAGGCTGGTACCGAGACTGACCCTGGGGCTGCTCATATACTGCCGACGCGAGGATGCGGGGCCTACCTCGGTCCAGGTGTTTCAGGCCACTATGCCCTCCTCCTCCACCCCCTCCTCCACTCCCCTCGGAATACCATCCGTGGGCACGGCGCAATCACGTCGGTTAGCTCTAGGCACAGCAGCAGTGCCGTCGCTAAGCGACAGCAGGCGGTGCTCAAAATGTAGCCTAGGCGACAAAAGGCACACCGCCCAAGAGCATTCAGGGCATCACGGCGCAGACTGATCTGTGGCTGGCACCGCTGAACCTCAAGCGGGAATGGTTGTGTGTGACAACGGCGTCCGTAACAGTGGTGGCGGCTCTGCAACTCGGCAGACTGACACATGTGCCATGCTGGCCATGTGTGTTAAATCTGATAGTGCAGCGTTTCCTCAAGACATTACCCCAATCTGTCTGATTTGCTCACGAGAGGTGCGCCGCATTCTGTGCGCATTAGGAAGTCCAAGCCCCAGATGCTGCCACTTCAGGGCACGACGCAGCGCCGCCTCCAACATGCCCGCTCACCGATGTTGTGCGACGTGCCCAGAGGAGGGGAATTCAACACTGACCATGTATCCAGAGAGTTTACCAGCAGCGCAGAGCGATTGTAGACGCCAGATGTCAACTTCCCAGAACTGGTAGTCAGGTCAGTCAGCTTCCTCAAGTCTACAATGAGGAGTGGACGTGGATGTCTGATATCGTCAGGTGCTGAGTAACTTTGAGGAGTCAACACAGATGGTCAGTGGCGATGCCGCATCATCAGCCTCACCATCCCGTGCTTGGCCTGTTGAAAAAAACTCCTCTGGTCAGCATGAAGCGGAGCTTTGCGCTCGTCACAAGAGACGGAGGGAAGAATATCCTCTTGTGATAGCCAAAAGCACCCTGGGTCTGTTTCGTACCATATCGGAGGAGGTGGAGTGTGAGAGGATGAGGAGGAAGAGGAGAGAAGTTGGCGAGACACAAGAGGGGACCATGTTGAGCCTTCAGTTCAGCGTGTGGGCAGAAGAAGAGGAGTTGGAGGAGTGGGAGGAGGAGGAAATGGACAGTCAGGCAGTGAGGGGAGTGAATTCTTACGCGTGGTATCTGGCGCATATGGCGAGATTATGCTAGGATGCCTATCCGTGACCCTCGGCGTTCAAGAATTTATTCCAGCACGATTACTGGGGTGTTCACTCGCCTGGACCACGGTAGCAAATTGCCACTCTCATCTGCAGGGAGGAAAGGGAGTGTGGAATGCATGAATACCAGCAGGCCTGGTGTCACAAGCTGAAACAGTATTTCCCTTCTGACAGCGCTAGGGACAGAGTGCGTAGTTGCGGGACAAGTTAGCGAGGGGGGGAGAGTAGGCGAGCAGGCAGCTGTCAGCACTGGCAAGGGTACGCTTTACAAGGCTTTGCCAGCTTTATGTCACCCCAGCAAGACACTGTACTGTCCCCAGTCTGGCAGAGTAGGGCTGATCTTTACAGAAAGATGGTAGGGGGAGTACGTAGCGGACCATACCATCGTCCTAAATGATCACACAGCTCCCTACAACTACTGGGTTTCAAAGCTGGACATGTGGCACGAACTGGGCTGTACGCCTTGGAGGTTCTTGCCTGCCCTGCCGCTAGCGTCTGTTCGAGCGGGTTTTCAGTGCAGTGGTGGCATCATCACCGATAAGCGTACACGCCTGTCGACTGACAGCGCTGACAGGGCGACGCTTATTAAAAATGAATAAAGGCGGATTTCTCAGAATTTCCAATCTCCACAGGTGAAGGAAAGCCAACCTGAATAATTGATCCAATCCCTCCTCCTCCTTCATTTCCTCCTTCTCCTCCTCTTTGCTACATGAAAGCAGAGGGAAAATGGCTATTTTTGACAGGGCCCACCTGGCCTTGCATTACCTCATGCATTTAATTTTTCTGGAGGGCAACCACCCGGTCCTCTGTTGAAACAATTTTGTGAGTGCCACATACAGGCACTCAATCTATTCCATTTTTCTGGAGGGCCAACTACCCGGTCCTCTGGTTGAACAATTTTGGGACTGCCACATACAGGCACTCAATCTATCCATTTATGGAGGGCCACTACCTGCTCTTGGTTGACGAATTTTTGGGGACTGCACATACAGGCACTCAATCTATTAATTTACTGCGGCCACCTACCTGCTCCTCTGGTTTGAACAATTTTTGGGACTGCCACATACAGGCACTCATCTATTCATTTACTGGGGGCCACCTACCTGCTCCCTGGTTTGAAACTTTTTGGGGACTGCCACATAAAGGCACTCAATCTATCCCATTTTACTGGAGGGCCACCTACCTGCTCCTCTGGTTTGAAAAATGTTTTGGGACTGCCACAACAGGCACTATCCAAATATAATTGTCTCCATAGACAGCCTCCACACGTTGTCTCCATTGCTACCTCAAAAAGTCGTCCATATAGCTGCCTCCATACATCGTCCCTTTATCAAACGAGGTGTGTCAGGCAGAAATTTGGGTTGTTTTATGGATTCCACATCAAAGTTGTTAACTTTGTCGCCACCTGCTGTGTAATCCACAAAATATACTTGCCAAACTTTTACATTTAGGATATATTTCAGCGTTTTGCGCATCTGTTTACATTCCCTCACCCGCCATCATCTAAACTATATAAGACGCTACACACTTGATCTTATACAAAAGTGCTGTTGGGGAGAGTAGCCTAGAGACAGGGGTCTTGGATTTGCGAAGCTCGCCTGGCAGCGGAGCGCCCAGCTCCATGCGCATCATGCGCTTCTTGCCGCATCTGTTTACATTCCCCTCACCCTGGCATATCCTAAACTTATAAGAACGCTACTACACTTGATCTTATACAAAAAGTGCTGTTTGGGGAGTAGCTAGAGAACAGGGGGTTGGATTTGCGAAAGCTCGCCTGGCAGCGGAGCGCAGCTCATGCGCATCATGCGCTTTGCGCAATTGTTACATTCCCCTCACCCGGCATATCTAAAACTTATAAGAACGCTACTACACTTGATCTTATACAAAAAGTGCTGTTTGGGGAGTAGCCTAGAGACAGGGGCTTGGATTGGCGAAAGCTCGCCTGGCAGCGGAGCGCCAGCTCCATGCGCATCATGCGCTTCTGCGTCATTGTTTACATTCCCCTCACCCGGCATATCCTAAACTTATAAGAACGCTACTACACTTGATCTTATACAAAGGTTGCTGTTTGGGGAGTAGCCTAGAGACAGGGGCTGTGGATTGGCGAAAAGCTGCCTGGCAGCGGAGCGCCAGCTCCATGCCAAGATCCAAACTAACATAGTTTTAACGCAAGCACCTTTAATCTACTACTAGTTCATGCCTCCATACATGGTCCCCTTATCAACGAGCTGTGTCAGGCAGAATTTGGGTTGTTTTCATGGCTTCCATGTTAACTTGTCGCCACCCTGATGTGTAATCCACAAAATAACTGGCAAACTTTTATCATGTACCGATATTATTTGAGCCTTTGCTCACCTCCGTTGGTATCATCTCTGCCACCCATTGGTTTGAGCCTGAGTCCATTTAGGTATGTCGCCATGACACTCTCTAGCCTGCTGCCGCGCCTCTGCATGTCCGTCCTATAGTGTCAGGGTCAATTATTGCATGTTTTAGATGCTATCTAGCGTTCATTCTGTCACTCTGTCATGGCCATGCTGTTGCCCATAATTTTGGCATAATGTGCGTTAAGGCAGCATCAGAGGCATCCATGCATGCTGCCCCTGCTGTTTCCTGTCCATTTCCGTGGTGTTTCCATCCTTTTCTGAGGTTCCCAGGTGTTTGGCCAAGCTTCCCTGTGCAGAGCCTTGGTCCCCTTGAAAAATGCTCGAGTCTCCCATTGACTTCAATGGGGTTCGTTATTCGAGACGAGCACTCGAGCATCGGGAAAAGTTCGTCTCGAATAACGAGTACCCGAGCATTTTAGTGTTCGCTCATCTCTAGAAACAACCCAAAAAATTCACCAACTAGAAAACTGATATAATGTTTTGTTAGAGACAAAGCAGGATAGTTCAGTCAGACCAGTAAGGACAAATTCATTGTAAGATAAAGCATAGCAGCAGTAGTTGGGGAAAAAAGGTATAATAGAACCTAAACCTACTGTTCTACTGATTGTTGTGGGTCCTAGAGGTCACACACCCTTAGGGTGGGGTCACACACTGTGTTCTTGGTCTGTTCTTTTTAAACGCACTGAAAATGCATGTGTTTTTGCATGTTTACGATGTATTTGGCTGGCCAGAATCCGTGTTTCTTCATTTCTGGAAGTGTAAGCAGCTTTTTCACAGCTGGTAAACACATGGTAAACATGCAAAAAAAGGATGCAGTTTTCAGTGCATTTAAAAACGCACAAAGAACAGACCAAGAACGCACCGTGTGACCGCACCCTTAGACCACTTACACGGGTGAGTTTGATACATCCACACGCACTGTGTTTTCTGACTGGAAAACCCAACCCAAATGCTGAGCAACTGCTGAGTTCTGTTCCAAATACTCCATATTCAGACCTGCTGCAAATGTTATGTGAGTTGGACACTACAAACTCTCTTGTGTGTAAGGCCGCGGTCACACGTACCGCTAGGTGTCCGTTCATAACGTGACGCTAGCGCACAGGGGGGGGGGTCCTTGGCCCGAAAGCACAAGCGTTTCCAGGGAAACACATGCGATTGATAAGCCGATCGCATACGTATCTCTGGAAACGCATGTGCGTTCGGGCCGATGACCTCCCCCTGTGCGCTAGCGTCACGTTATGAACGGACACCTAGCGGTACGTGTGACCGCGGCCTGAGTGGCCCTGTCCTGTGAATAAGGGATATTACTTCCATTGGATATTGTAAAAATACAAAATATTTGACCAGCTTTTTTTAAGCCATTCTTTGCAGGCTTCTGTTGGAAGGTAGCCATTATGTTACATAATATACACTAGGGAACAGAAGCATTTTGGATTTTAAATTTGGACACAAGCTTTCCTAAGGGATTGAACTAAAAACAGGACCTCATGTATTTTTAATGAATATGATTAATTTTATTCACTATAGCTTAAACATATATTAGGTCCACCTGAGGGCAGTTTTTTTTTGCGGGATGAGATGCATTTTTCAGTTTTCTATATTGAGGTGGCAATGCCATATTGTTTAAAATTTATGAACTTTTTTTTTTGGGGGGGGGGGGGGGTGTGTGGCCCTTAGTAAATGAGCCCCTATATGTGCAGTTTGCACGTGGAGCTCACTCCGACCGCAGGTTACACTAGGGTCTCCGCTAATAGTAATAGAGCACACACCGTGTATACTGATGCAGGCTCAGCATGAAGAAGATAAATCGTTGGTCATGTGTTACACAGCTCTAATTTCTCTCACAAGCCGTGCACCTGTGTGACATCACATGACCAAAGATATAACAAGTCATGCACTTGTGTGACATCACATGACCAGAGATATAACGAGCCATGCACCTGTGTGACATCACAACACCGAGGACCAGTTGTTATCCACAGGAAGTAAACAATGAAGCTTCCTATAGAATGGCAGAGAGCGGAGATGTAGAAAATAGTGAAGGATTGGTACAGGAAGTAAATAGGATAATTATATAATGTTTCATTACACAAACAATATCAATTATTTGCTAAAAGTTGACCACTTTAAAGTCTAGAACTGCAACTTATTTCTCAAGTGTCTGATGTTGGATAAGTCTAGTATAGAAGACAGTCTACTCCAATTTTGGACCTTGAATTTGTTATATTAGTTTAGCCTGAAAAATACAGCACAATTTTGGTGCACATCCCCTTTTCCCCACATGGGAATACTCACTTCCCCTTGTCCAAGCTCCATTATCTGGATTAGTTGTAAAAGCGTCTGCAAACTGTCTAAAATCTATGATGTATGTGGTGTGTTTTTTGGGCAAATTATAAAACCTGTTTATAATTTGTGACAGAATAACAGAATTTGCAATTAAATTAAGAAATTAAGACTTTTCTTTCATGGTATTCTAGGTATAATGAACTAGATACTAGACCTAGTTATAAGATGGACTACCCTGAAAAGGGTCTTTGTTTAATACTTAACATGGAGCACTTTGATATCCAAGGTAATGTATGCTTTATATTTCTATGCTATAGTAAATATATCTAATAGTATGAGAATAGTTAAGGTCTTATTCAGAAATACACTAAATGGATTACTCATTCACGGATCAATTTACACACTCGTCTTTTTTACTTTTCTTTTAAAAAGTAGATCATGTCCTAGTCTGAACTATTTGAAAAAAATTATTGATGCAAATAACTGAAGACAAAGATGTGAATTGGATCTTAACTAAAAATCAAAATACCTACCTATATGTTCTGAGACACCAACTAGTGTTATGTAATCTCATTATTTAATATCACACTGTTTCTTTGCAAAGGTTATCCCAGACGGACCGGCAGCAAGAAAGACAAAAAGACCATAAAAGAAACCTTTAAGAAACTAGGATTTCAAATACGGACAGAAGACAATTTATCATGCAAAGAAACAGAAAAAGTTTTGCTGGAAGGTAATTTTTACTTTGACGACAGCAGCTCCCTGCACTATCACTGTGCCTGTGATGATGTCCTCCACCTGCTGGCTTCAGCACATACAGCCAGGGCCACCATCAGGGGGGGTTTAGTGTGACTGTGTTCAGGGGCCCCAAGGAGGAGAAAGGGCCCTTAGTCAATAAAAACCCTCCTCCCTTTCCCTCTGTAGCGAACTCACTGTGTAACAGGGGTGGATGATCATGCTGTGGGGGGCCCACAAAATTTGCCAGTGAGTGGCCCCCAAACTTCCTAGTGGAGCTCCTCCATACAGCAGGAGCAGAGGAGATTTGCTGTAGAGGAAGGAGAAAGATGAGTAGATGTGTTTATTATTTTACTGTGGGGACAAACATAGATTTGAGGGCAGTAAGGAGCGGAGCAAAGGGTGTGGCTTAGGGGAAAAATTTCCTGCATCGCATATAGCTGGAGCATTTAACAATGGGAATTAAAAAATTATAGAGGGTAAAAATTACATTGATAGTAAATCATAGTAAATGGTAAATCATTGGTAGAGGCCTGAAAGATTTTGTATCTGTATTTTATTTCTCTTAGTTGCTACAGAAGATCACAGTCAAAGAAGTTGCTTTGCGTGTGTTATATTAAGTCATGGAAATGAACATGGCATTTTTGCACGAGATAAGATTTTCACACTGAAGTGGTTGGTTACATTTTTTAGTAACAGTTATTGCGGGAGCCTTGCTGGAAAACCAAAGCTATTCTTTATTCAGGTAACCACTGTATACATTTTGTATGTTTATTAGGGGGGGTTAAAACAGGAGTAATTGATAGACTACAGTAACCCGACACCTAGCGCCAAATACACAAAATTGTGTTTAGCACCTTCTGTTCTTTCATGAGACACCCCAACAAACTCGGTCCAGCCTCTTGGCCATGTATAATAAACATTTTATTCTATCTGGAGGCTCCAAATCATGGACTAGAACAATAAAAAGCCATTTTGATCTACCACCAAAACCAGGGGAAATCCAAGCACAATGACTGTGGTAATATTCTTATATATGTTATTCATGGCTTCCTTCCTCCCAAAATAAACCTTTAAGCCAACTATGAGCCGGAAAGGCTCTCTCGGAGCACTTCCTCCTCCCCCCATATGACAAAACTTCCTGTACTGTGGTGAGATTACATCAGGCAGAGGGAGGGGGAAGTGCTGATCCAGAGCAGAGGGGAGGGCAAGACAGTCTAACAACCTGTGGATTTGCAGCATGGAGGGGCTTTCGGAATTGCCCCAGTAGCCTTTCAGGCTCATTAGCATAATATAAGGTTTAAAATGAATTAAGATTGCTAGTCATGCTGCCTGGATCTGTGAGTAAGTGCCCCTGGTTTAGCATGCTCATTTTGTAGTTAGATTTCCTTTAATACATATGTATTATAATGTTATTATGTCATTTATAATACAGCTTGCTTCATTGTATGCCACAGCTGTGAGTGAGCTTCTTCCTTGGATTGTTTTCTTTTCATGAACACAGAATACCAGGAGATATAAACTATTGATTAGTCTGGCCTTTTACTATACTCTACAAATAATTATTCCTCATTCATTAGGCTTGTAGAGGAGAAGAATACGATTTCGGAATTGAAGCTGATGGACCATCTGACAATGCCCAGGGTTTAGCTCCACAAATTTTAACAGAGGAAGATATATTGTATGTGTATTCCACACCTCCCGGTAAGACATAACTTACATATAAGCCATTGCTACTCTACTCATGTGAAGAACATGTGATAACATTTACATATCTTTAGTGTTTTATGTTGCTTTATGACATTATGTACTTTTCCTTTCTATATTCACGCCCCCAGGGATATGTTTACTTGCTCCTATCCTCCACAGGAAAATATTCATCTATTGGAGTGATGAGCCTCAGGATTCCCACCGCCCCTATATTTCATGTAGTTCTCACTCCACACTATCATTATAAAGGCCACTTTCATGTAGCAGTACATTGAAAGATAATCATGGAAGATGATGTTTGGATCCACACCTAGATTTGGCTTACAAATCATGATGCAAAACACTGTAAAAGAAGCTGAAGTTTCCAGGGTGTAATCAGCTGTAGGTGCTCAACACTTGTACAACATAAGCAGGAAATATGCAAAACATTTTTTTTTAAAACCCTGCAGACATGACAAATGATAAATGTAAGGTACAGTATTGTACGGGTATTATTGTGTCTTGTGGATACATAGCTCAATAAGAACCATACCTCACTGTCGTTTTCCATCATCAGAGTGGAGCTCCTATGATTTTTGATCTTTATAATCTTTGCTTTATTGTGTTGTTCTAGGATATTTTGCATGGAGAAACAATGTTAATGGTTCCTGGTTCATCCAATCTCTGTGCAAGATTCTGCAAGAACATGGAAAAAACCTGGAATTAATGCAGATTCTGACCCGTGTAAACTATGCGGTGGCATCTGATTATGAATCCAGCAGCGGTTGTAAGGAGATGCCTTGCATTGTCTCAATGCTGACAAAAGAATTGTATCTATGACTTTATTTAAATGAAATCACTGCTATATACGATGGTTGTATCAATGCAATAATTTTGAGTGGAGTAGTATCACTAATACAATATTTTTGAGAAAAGAACATGTAAAGTGTTTAAAAGCAGGGCTCGGGACAATCACATGTGTGTTTCTATAAAAACAAATGCAATCGGCACCCAGTGCACCCACACTAATTACAAAATATTTAATTTTTAGTTGCAAAATTCTGTTTTGATAATACAAGTTGAGGACACTGTTTACCCTTCTCCTATCAGCTTTGCACTCCTGAGTCCAGCAAGACGACGAGCCGGAGACCTGAGCTGCTCTGCTAACCATCCTCAAAGCACTTCGGCCTAATTTTAGTGAAGTTTTGGCATCAAAGAAGCAACAGTACACATAAAGATCTGGGTGGCATGTGTGGGCATAGGTCTACATAACATATCAGTTAGTTTAGGTAAAAATTGGTGACGGATTCCCTTTAATTAATTCAAAGTTTACTATTATCACCAAAAATGCTTCAGTGGTCTGTAACTCATGTATTTCCCCACATAGGTCATGCAACAAATTTGCTTAGTAATGTGACTCGTGACATTTAGTATCTATATTTAGTCCCATTTAGTTAGCCCATGGATACATTACACAGTACTGATCCATGGTCAGTAGTATTCTACAGCATAATACATCCTCCCGCCAATATTTGTTTTTGACATTTTTGACAATTTCACATTAGATGTGGGGATGCACTACTGGGGTAAACCAGTTGAGGCAACTGTACAACATGCAGAGTATTGCGTGGCTGCTATTGTACAGTTACAACCAGAAGGTTACATACACTATATAAAAAGATCCAAAAAGATGCGATGAGGCAGCACTCCGATAAGTATATAGGGGATCTTTATTCACCCATGGCAATATAAGGTGCAACGTTTCAGCTCATCCATAGAGCCATTGTCAATATCTAGCTTGATAATGGCTCTATGGATGAGCTGAAACGTTGCACCTTATATTGCCATGGGTGAATAAAGATCACCTTTATACTTACTAGAGTGCTGCCTCATCTCATATTTTTGGATATTTGATCTTACAAACCGGTGGATCAGGTTTGTTGGAGGAGTGCACCATCCATTGGACTTGATCCATTATACTCGCTGTGCTGCTCCACAATCGGACTGTTTGCCACTATATAAAAGATATATATTTACTCACTATCTGACATGAAATGAGAATAAACCTTTCCTGTTTTAGGTCAATTAGGATTACCAATATTATTTATAATTTCCAAATGCCAGAATAGTGAGAGTACATTTTTATGACTTTCTGCATTCAAAAATGTACTTACACAAAAATTACTAAACAATTGGGTCAGCCCACAAAATGATGTCATGTCTTTGGTAGCTTCTAATAGGTCTGTTGGCAACATCTGAGTTAATTAGACATACTTGTTGATGTATTTGAAGACACACCTGAAATACACTGCTTCTTTATGTAACATCATGAGAAAGTCTAAAGAAATCGGCCAAGATATCGGGAAAGAGAAATGTGTATGAGTAGTTCATCCTTGGGTGCAAATTCCAGGTGCCTGAAGGTGCCTTGTACATCTGTGCATACAAGATGGTAAAGTCCAGCCATGATAGGTAGGTGACAGGACAATGACCCAAATCATACTTCAAAACTGTCAAAAAAAGTGAGCTCTTGCAAGCATGGGCCTCTGAACGTGCGATTGACATCATGCATCAGAAATTCAGGAGATCTGGTTAGTGATGTCTCTGGATGCAGGACCATCAATTACAGTGAAGGGGAGTTTAGGATGAAGAGAGAGCTTGACTTCTGTGTTAAAATGTCCGCCTCCTTGACTTTATACAACCAATTTACATTTCACTTCAAACTGATTTTTTAGTGGATGCCACCACTGGGCCATGAAAGAAACATGATCTAAAAGGTGTTCAGTTGCCTGACAACATACTGCTAGTGGTTTATTAGGTCAATTTCTGCTGACAGGTTCCCTTTAAGGAGGCTTTCACACTAAAGTGTGAAAACGGCCGTATGCAACCCGTACCATACCATTGCGGGTTGCATACAATACCATGCCTTTCAATGGGCAATACCTCCATCCAACCGCACTGTACCTTACCGGAAAGATAGAGCAGGCTCTATCTTCCCCTGTAATTATGGGTGTGCTGTGCTTCTTCCAATGGAGGGGCGATCAGCTCATCCCTCCACCTTTCCACCCGTGCTTGCCTGGACATAGTGAAAAGAGTCTAAGGGTACGGTAATACTAATGAAATGTATCCAACTTGTGTCAGATAGTGAACAAACCTATATATCTTTTATATAGTGTGTGAACTTCTGGTTTCAACTATAGTTGAAACTTTTATATTTTGTTCTCTGGGTGTCCTAAAGTTACCACAGAATATAAGTGGGGAAAATGTTTTTCAGAAAGTCAATTTCTCCATTGATTCCTAGGATGACCTAAATGTGCATATTATAGGAAACTTTAGCTTCACAAATTTTTACCTCCCAAACCTATGGCTTTCTTCATTACTAGGATTTCTTATTCTTGAGATTCACAGAACACATTCCTTTTTCATCTCTAGAGCCATCATACTGTTAGGATATTTGGTTGCAAGTCCCATGGCCCAGTTAGATGTCAATGCAAGTGTGAAGCACAGCAGAAAATGTTGGTGAAATAAAAACAAATAAAAATGGGCTTGTAAAATTGCATTTTAAAATAATATAAAAATTTCAGTGTAAAATAGCCTTTCTTCTATAGAATATCTTTTAAATATGACAAAACTGTCCTGGGCAGAGTTGCAGTTAGACCAATTATATATATGAATAATGTAGCAGTCATAATATTTTTACAATATTACAATCCATCTATATAACACTGGAGAGGACCACATTGGTTACGTTCCCTCAGAAGTGTGATATGCATCAACCGCTTGTAATAAAAGTTCATCTGGTATCTCAGTCTCCTCCCCGCTCCAGTCTTCCACACTTAGATCAACAGCATCCACTAGTTCGGCATCTTCTGCAGCTTCTGCGAGGGAGGCGTCATCAATGTAACATCCCCAGACTGTATCGGTTTTGCTTTCTTCTGATAGAGACTCCATTTTTTTGCTTATGACAAGTTCCTCAGTAGAGGGGACAGGTTGTTTGATGTTCCTAATGATACCATCTTCATCCATTGTAAGAGAGCATTCTTCATCTACCTGTAAGACAATTTATTTACTTTTTTTGGGGGGGAAGGTTCTCTATCCTACATTACATGCTTATAATAAATCTACACACGCACACACCCATTCTCTAATAATTGCAACAGAGTTTTCAAAAATTCAGTATGGAGTAAACCACATATTTGTACGGTGTGAGAATACGGATCTCTCTGCCCACTGTGACCTCTGGTGAAGCTCTCTGGTTGCTTTACTTAAGCCCCATGCTGCAATGATCAGCTGTAACGTGTCTTCAATTAAGTTTTATTGAGAATCCTTGTTCCCATTTTGAAAATCCAATTTTGTCAAAGGGACAGAAAAAAAATTTGTCTGGAATTATAATTATAAAATATACAGTTCCAACTTGCATACAAATTCAACTTAATAACAAACCTAAATAATCTATCTTGCACGCAACCTTGGGACTGAAGAAACTAGTATTCAGAACCTACCTCTTTAAATATAGATGGAAGACAAACTTCTGGAGGCAAAGGGTGAACTGGGAAAAAAAGTCATACAGAAAGATTGAATTCAAGCAAAGGAAAATTAATCCAGAAAATAAGAAATTGTGATTGCAAGTAGTAGGTATTAAAATCTATAAAAAGTGGCCATATACACCAGCTGAATGCAAGTTGAATTAGAGTATCTCTCTTGAGTCCCTATGGGAAGTTGGATTAGGATGATTAGGTATCTGCTGAATGCCATAGTATTGTAAGGCCACCTTATAAATTTGCTCACAAAAGCATTATTTGAAATGATCCCCACAGGGACAAGAGTGTCAAAACCCCTATTTGGTATCAGCCATAAATAAGATGCTACTGTGCATTTATTGATAACAATACTCATATTTCTTTACAGAAATGTGTCACGAAGAAATTAATAAGGCCTAAAACCCACAAGCATGTCTGATGTAACTAACTCTCATCAAGTGCTTGACGGAATGTCTGGCCGCAATGCTCAGAGACCAGAACTGAACTGACATGCCGATATTAGTGTTAGTCAGGCAAGGTTATTCAGGCAAGCCCACGATGTTAGTCGCATCAGACTTGCTCGTGGGTTTTAAACCTAAAGGAGAAACATGCATAGTTTAGTTTTTACCACATGAAAACATGTGAATCATGTTCTATTTTTGACAGTATTTATGAATATATATAAGATGTCAATGTGCAGTAAAATTCTATTGGAATACATACTAACACATTCATTTTATAATACTTGAAATGGTTTGTAGAGGTGTTTGGGACCAAGAATGACAGATGTGTTAATCAGCTAGTACCTATTGAATGCTAAAGCTTTTTTCACAAGCATTTCAGTTATATATACTGGTTGACATGACAATGTCATGAAATATATTTATTTTAATGATTCAATTCCTGCACAGAACTGTAAATTAATATTTGGATAGCATTGAGTTAAGAAAAACAGAGATAATCTAACATTCCCCATTTATAATATTCTTAATATGGATTTAAACTTACATTCAGACTTAAAGTTTTGTGCTCTGCAGACTGGGTCATGGCATTTCTGATACCAGATTTCTCTCTTTATATCAACTAGTAACCTGTAGAGGAAAAGCAAAGCAAATACATTCAACGTTAATATTGCTTCAAACAGTTATTTGCAAGTGTATGCATTTTTACAGAATAATAGAATAATAATAACCATATCAAGCTGTCATCTAGAGTCCAAATATGCAACTTAAAGGTTATATCCACATATCTTATAAAGATACCTGCTCAAAGGGATTAATGGATGCAGGATTTAGCTCATTACGGATATGCAGAAAATGAAAGCAAAAAAAAAAAATCGTCTGGTTGTGTACTTTCTAGGGTCCGGTCTGGTGTGTTCAAAACAAAATAAAGATAGAATTTGTGTTCACGTGTCAAAGAGTTACTGCCTGTTGAAAAGAACACTTAAAATATAAAATTTTATTTCAATCAATTTAAAAAGGGCCACTCTTCAGCCACTAGAGATTCAGTATTTCAGGCAACTCAGTGTATGTATTGGGGATCGGAAATATGTTGCTATTCCCATTCAAATGTATCACCCCGTTAACATACAACTGACTAAAATATGTGTCACACACACGCAGTCATAATTTAACCAGTTTAGGTCACTGCACACTGCTAGCACACAATCCACCTGTAGAGTGCTATTCACATTCCTATAATTTGCACTATCTAATCCTATGTTTGTCCTCTGCCTGACGCGTTTCAACATTCCCCAGCAGGGGAAGTGTGTCATCAGAGGCTTTTGGATATAACCTATAGCATATCGCCGATGCACAGAATCATATTTGTGTGTGCATCGGCCGGCGTCACCCGGCACTATGGAGGCACTATTACGGCAACATATTCCCGATCCCCAATACATACACTGAGTTGCCTGAAATACTGAATATCTAGTGGCTGAAGAGTGGCCCTTTTTAAATTGATTGAAATAAAATTTAATATTTTAAGTGTTCTTTTCAACAGGCAGTAACTCTAGTCTGGTGTGTACTGTAATCATCACATGACCTCAATAGTCTTAAGATAGTACAGTATAATATATGCACACCTCATTGTAAATGCATAAGGACTCCTATCTGGCCTCTTTCCATATAACCATATACCCTGTCACCCTATCTACGCCTACCAGTTATACTCTAATTACCCAAAGGGTTTGACATATCCCTTTTGTCATCACTGACCTGCACGGCTATAAATTACTTTGGGCTTACCCACAATATTGCCCTACTATAAATATTACGCTAAGACCTATATTTTAATACAATAATGCATCACTCATTTAAGATAAAAAAAATAATAGAAATTATGGGTTTTTTTGGCCCAGATTGGTATCTACTGACTGACAATTCTGCCCAGCTATTAGTCCGAATTTGTGTGTGTTAATATGGGATTGTCAAACATTACACTGCTACTGTAAATGCTGCAGACCTATTACATGGAAATACCACACAGCAAATCTCCAGGTAATTTGAGATTACAGGTAGAGAACCTATTTGTCCACATTATAAAAAGACCCATCTAACAAGTGTGAGTAAAATGGACTAGTGTCATCCCGATACAACTAAAATCACAGGGAAGGTGAAGAGAAGATGCTTACATGACGTTGTTACTTCTGTGAGCTCGGCCTATGTTTTCACACCAGCGATAGTTAATGGTATCATAAACCAACAATTCCTGGGTGGAAAAATAATTCCAATGTCGAATACCTAATACAGAAAAAATAATAAAATAAAGCAGACATTAAAAATTAAATTTAAATAAAACGGAATACTGTACCTCCATTGAAACCTTTGCTGGTCAACAATGATAATATAAAGTGATCAATTTCTGGATATGGTGAAAACTCATATCCCTTCATCGTGATGCCTGCAGTGACAAAAAAAAACAAGTTCAGACGTTACGCTGAGGAGAAATGTTGCTGAATCACTTAGATAAGAGACACAACGTCATAAACAGAACACTTTGTAGAATGGACACTATATGCAAGTGCATCGTAATCATCTAAGAATTTCATATAACAATAAAATAAAAGAACTACAGCCATATCCAAAAACCAAAGAGCACAAACCCTCAAGATACAAGCTATTGTTATTTATTCATATTTTATCAGATGACTATTTTTGGCCATTGATAAAACTGCCATATTACTATGTTCAGGAGCGAAAGTTTCCGGTAGGTTTTCACTTCAAAGGAAACCTGTCAGGCACATATGGCCCCCCAAACCGAAGGTCCTACCCAGAGAGTTGCTCTGCATGATGATATTGAAAAAGTCAGTGGCTCCTGTAAATTATAAAATGAGCCCCCGTGCGAAGCATGGAAATCTTGTGAATTGAGTCAGCGGGTGCTCCTGATCTGAGTGGAGTCAAGCTGCAACACCCCTTTCCTCCGATGTTGTGTCTGACAGGTTCCCTCTGACAGGTTTAAGAATGTCAATGGTTCAAGCAAAAAGTGGGAACAATTTACTGGAGGTAATATGTGAAAACAAGTATAAGTGTGAAGAGTCAGAGTTTCCTGTATACCTCTGATAGTTCACAAATGTTTTGTACTAGATATGAGCAATCGCCCCCTTGCTTTTTGCAAGGCTCTGATAAGACTGATAATAACTCAACAGTTCTTTCAGGCTTTATTATTCTTACTGACTTGAAAACAATACAGTCTATAGTACAATACTCAGCCCATGGATGCATCACATTGGACCCACGCCGGGGAAGGAGGGCAGGGATCAAATGTAATGCATATAACAGGGTTGTATGACTCTACACGTAATGGTATTAACGGACATCCTCTCTGTACCACTCTGCACATTGTTTACAGGAGAAATTTCTCAATTTTCAGGGAAAAAACGGCCGCCTACCGTGTTGCTACTTTCACTTTAACTGTATTGCTCGCCTGATACCACTCGACCAGGATGGTTATTGTTACATATATTAGTTGGGAAGGGAGTTTTAAGGTTGTTGCTTTTGTGCAGAATTCCTCATGAATGGCAAATAATTACATTATGATGTATGCTGCTATTTCTGATGTACCTCAACTAATGTTCCTTGATTTATGATGCTGTTCTGTTTCATTCATGTGTCAATAAAGCAATTGTAAAAGAAAAAAAAAAATTATCCTTCAAAAAGAAAACTACCTGTAATAACAGATGCTGCAGAGCCGAGACTGGATTGGTCACTCCTCTTTTCGTCTGTACTTGAACACGTTAAAACTTTTAAAGAATCTGTAAATCTTCAAAGCAATGTAACAATTAATATGAGTTTGGTCACATAGATATATACTGTAGATACACCATTGGCTCCAGAAATTCATGATTATTGTTAGGTTGCTGGGGTTGCATTTTGTGTTGTAGCTGTCACCCCTAAAAAAGGCACTAGGAGCTTCTTACTGAAATAAGCAGCTCCTAGTGCTAAAACAGATGTAGCAGTGTTAACCTGCTAGCGTTACGGGAAACCTACGATAACGCTAGTAGACACTGCTGCGCTGTACAATAGCGGTCTGGCGTATTCATGAGCGGGTGGGACTAGGAGGAGGTGACTGCCGTATCAACCCTGTCAGTCACCACCGGACTATGGAGTGGGAGGGGCGGTCTGGGGCAGAAGCAGCCCCCTCATGAATACGCTAGACCGCATTGAGCGCGGTCTGGCATTTCTATTGTACATCGGAGGCTTCCGATAACACTAGCAGTTTAACACTGCTGCATCGGTTGTAGCACCATTTTTATGGGTGACAGGTCCTCTTTAAGGTTGAGCAGGCCCTGTTAGAGGTTGTGCAAGGTTTGTGGAAAAAGCTTTCTTGTAACTTCTAGTTTATCTGCTTATATCTCTGCTCTTTCTATGTTGGCATCAGTCCTATCAGTAACAATAGCTGTCACTACAGCAACGTTTCCTAGACTTCTCGAAACATAAAAATATATCTGAAAACAGAAACATTACTGGATAAATAAGGCATGATGAATCTTTTCTCACAAATCGATATTTAGATTGATATCTATCTATATAGATCTCAACCATGCTTCTCCTGCTCTAGAACATGCTGCCTTCAAATTACGCTGCATATTCATGGACCCAAAGCAGTGTTGGAAGTACTATACTACTGCCAGTTATCTTGTAAAAAAAAGAGTGAACATTGTCCTGACCCAGGGATAAGCAAACAAAAAGTAAATTGGGTCCTTTCTGTCACAGCAGATATGCAGAACATGTGTGCTGTTCACTAGTCTATTTTAGGATATTCTGATATATTTGAACAAACTTCAAATGAATTTATTGCAGGTTTTTCCTGCAGTTCTCTCATTCTCAGTCCTCCTTGAGCTAGTGCATGGAGACTAGCTGCTATGTGGTTTTCCATACACTTCACACAAATAAGAGGAGAATCGGCTCCATAACTCTTTCACAAAAGCCTCTGCAGAAACTGTAGAAATGTAGTGACCTGTACTCATATTAATAAAACATATTATGCCATTTGCAGTCACCCCACAACTTATGTTGTGACAAGAAGGTATATTTCTCCAATGAGGTATAGTACATTATGCCCTACATTATCTTGCATTAACAAAGTAATGTTTGTTAAGAAGTGGGCGACCTTTTAAACATTCGTTTTAGGATAGACTAGAAGCAAATTCTTGCATTCTGTTCTGTTTAATGTTACACATAGCAACACGTTCCAGGCAGCGCAGCAGAAACCAGTTCACCAGCGGGTAGACTATGGAATGTATAAGGAATATAACATGTAACTTCACTTTTATGTAGCCACACCATCTTCAAAAGAGTGCGTACAAGGAAGTGAAAGCAATATGAGGCAACCACGGAAACCCATCGTCTACTGAATAGATACAAAAGCTGTAATGCTGCTTTTTAGATCAGGTCTATCCTCACTTCTATTTCACCAATTATCCAATTGCTGTTATTTTGGTATTAATATTTATTTTTTTCTGTGGGATACTTTGCCCAACATAGGGTCCATGACGCCTAGTCAAGTAATCTATTGAATCATTTTTCATATGGTCTGTAGCTCATTCAGGGTTTCCCCCCACCCCTGTTTGCATATATGGGGGTGAGAATAGTCATTGTTAACGCTAAATAGCACTTTCAACACTGCAAGAAACCATTGTGAAATCTGTTCACTATCTTCTCTCAGAAGATATTAGATGTTCTGAGAGAATCACAGATGACACAAAGTTCTCTGAATTGAAGTAACTTTTGGAGTCATTGCACTAATAAATTGTACCTCAACAAGAGTCTGAGGCCTTACATGTAGCTTTGTAAACTGTTCCAGATCAATATTTACCAATCCCCCCGACCCCAATGGAAAAAAAAAGTAAAAGTTACCTAATATTGCTGATAAGTGAGCAAAGGAAAATTTGCTCTTCCTCAGAAATATTTTTTAAAGGCTTCACTGCAAAGATGTTATCCTCCGCCACTTGAAAAGTTACATTTTTACCCATTTTCGATGACTTGTACAGACGGAAATTTCTGTTTTTAGTGTAAACACCTGAGGGCAAAGTTGGAGAACACAAAACAAAATGTATACCAGACTTACACAGTATATAATCCGTACATGAGTTATTTACAATTACTTAGGGTTTTCCCATGAAAATCCAGTCAATGTATTACCATTATTTTCTGTAAACACAAAATGTTTACATTTTCTATTATGTTACTTATCATATTGTAGATCATTTAGTAATCATTTAGTTGTGAACAATGAATATGGGAGCTGCCATCCTAACTTTGCTTCGTTAAAAGTTATTTAGTAATCTGCTTTAAAGGAGCTGCGTGACAATAGACAGTAATGGAGGCGACACATTGAAGTCTATGGAGAGTTTTCTGGGAATGTTCTTTGCAGATACAGTAGAAGGTTTAGATAAGAGATGAGCATCATCTACTGTTATACATTGATATGGTTTTCTATAGAGGTGTTATCTTCTATGCTGCATAAAAAACCCTACAGTATTGACAAGTTTCAGTGTCTAGAAAATCTCAGAATATAATGCTAGACCAAAAGTACCTTTTATATCTTGTCAATAACTGGATGTAATGGAAAGTTATTCATAACAATTACCAATTCAGTTCATTTTCATTATTATGATTTTTAAGGACTGATGGTAGATGTGTAGAACTCACATGCTTGTTCTTTCTCACAGATGTTGGAAGTATTATTTTGTTCAGGAACGGTACAATTTGCAAGAAAAAGAGTTTTAAAATAATATATAGGTTAGCTGGAGGAGCCCAGGCTTCCGTCATCTGAGCGGCTTTCAACACCACCAGTTTTTAATTTATGCATTTCCCGTACTGCCATACTCCCACCTCCTCCCACCAAAGAACTTGGAGTGAGCCGGTGACATCAGAGAGAAGGGGCTCAGAGAGTGCGGGGCATGAGCTCTCTCAAAGCTCTTGGGCCGGGAGCAGGCAGGACTATGGCAGTGCATAAATTAAAAGTACTGAGAGGCGCCCAGGTGACGCAAGCCCGAAGTCCTCTTGCTAATCTGAATATTTTTTTAAATAATTCGTGCTGTTCCTGAAAATAATAAGAACAGTTTCAGTTTCAATACATGTGGAAAAAAATGAGCATGTGAGTTCTACACATCTACTTTCAGTCAGACTGATGTTAGATGTCCTTAAAATCTTGGACAAAAGAAAATGAAATAATTCACGAGATCACATGTCATGTTATTCATACCATATGAATAAATTACTTTTTACTGTTTATTTATTCTGGGCTTTATGACCAAACTGAACATGTGAGAACACACTTTAAGTGGCCCTAAGCTGCAAAGCCAACCTATTGCTCTCCAGTGACTATGGGTCTCTGACCCTCTGACAAACCATGTAAGATGCCACTGATGTTATGTTGGTTGTTACAACTGTGCACCATTACAGAACCAAATAAACCAAAAACTAGATCTTATTCCACAGCAAAGCACATATCCTTACCTAGATCAATAAACAGTTGTATTCCACCATTTTTATCTTTCACAAATAGAGACGACAAATCGTGGATTTCCTGGTTGTCAGTGGATGCTTTCTGAGCATTTCCACCATTGCTTTCACAACGTTCATCAAAATCTCTTGAGGAGGTTTCACAAAAGGAGACATTGGAAGGAGACATAGGTCCATTCGGAGAACATAATGGATGTAAAGCAGACTTGATAAAATTGCCTGGTTAAACAATTAAGGACAAAAGATATAACAGAAATATAGATTGGGCTTAACCTGCATTACTATTCACACCGATACAGACAACCCAACAAATATACATGGAGGACGTATCCTTTTTCTTCAAATTTCAAAATGGTCTTTGCGGGGCAGAAGAATGCAAATACAAACTAAAAAGAACAAACCATACAAACCATATGCTTTTATTTTTTATAAAAACAGAATCCACAGTAAGAATATCAGAGCTTTTGCAAAAGATTCCCCCTCCTTTCAATGTGGTAATTGTTGTAATAGAATTGAAATTTCCTACAAGATAATCTTGTATATTTATATAAATTAACCACATTAAATTTCAACATTTTGATATTGGATATTATCTTTTAGCAGTTAAAATAGAAATGGATAACATTACCAATACTATCATAAATGCACTTACCAACATGTATATTATCTTTAAAGGCAGTGTTAGGTAATAAAAATATTAAGTGGCGACTGAACTTTTCATCGGTGCTGGAGTCCAGGTTTAGAACATAATCTGCAGAGCACTTAACACCATAGTAATCTTCTAGCTTTTTACAAAAAAACTGCAGATGAAAGAAAAACAGAGTACATAAGAGAAGCCACTTGCTTTTCACTATCCTTTCTGTTTTCTTCTACTACAGGGTCATGTTTAGGCTGGACACAAGGATTATGCCCTTCTTCCTGCACTCTCATTTCGGGGCCGTGATCTGATAACTTGATTTGCGACTAGATCATGGCCCCCATAGACTTCTAAGGCTCTCAGTGAATTTACAGTGAGCACACAATGTGTCGCAAAATATAGGACTTGTTGTGCTCGTCTACCTATGGAGGGAGGAGGGGTGATCAGTGCTCACACCTCCTTCTCCCTGCCCTGTGCTCGCCCAGGATACAGTCTGGGATAGCACACGGCCATGTGAATGAGGCCTCGCTGACATGAGAAATCAAAGTTCAGGGCTTTTCCATTACAATGAACCAGAAACAGTTTCATTTAAAGGACCTTTCGCCACTTCCCTTATATGGAGATGAGCATAATATTTGGTGGGGCTGCTACACAGATTCAGTGGCACTTTATGCACTTTTTTCTAGCCCCCACAGTGGCCGAGATATCAGTCCCAGTATCTGACCATTATGATCCTTTCTACAGTCCTATAAAAGATGCTTGAACAGAGGAACAATGGAGAGAACTACTGGTCAGATACCAGGACTGATAGCTCAGCAACCGTGAAGACTAAAAAGAAAGTTCAAAGTGCCCCTGAATATGTGAAGCTGCCCCTATAGAACATCTCCATGTATGTGAGGTGGTCCACTTTAATAGGCAATTTGGCTAAACTCCTTATCAGCTATCCACTGGAGTAAGATAGTAGTGAGGCTAGATAGCCAGAAGGGAGAAAAACGGTTACCAACAGCTGGCTATGAATCTGAATGAAGTGGCGGCAAGGATGGAAATGGCCATGCATTATGCTCAGTGTCACATAACTGCTTCCCGGCAGGAATATTACTTTAATATATGCAAAACCATTAAACAGGGTCTGGTCATCAACCCACAGAGGAAAAGGCATTTTGGACATTTACTATATTGCAGTTGGTTCCCATGACTGATATGGTTATATATAGATCCTGAACTTGTTTATACTTGATGAAGTCGTTGGAACAAACAAAGCAGAACAGTCTGGTTATTTTTAGGCTTCAATGTTTATAGCGAGCAGCTATCTGCCATAAATGGAAATGCTTTGGTAAATGAATAAAGGATAGAAGGATCACTGACTACACATTATCTGTGATATAATTTTTAATAAATAGAGCTGAAGAAACATGGGGGCAAGTGTGTAAGTAGCATCATTGTGTCTCAATTCTTTCATTAAAAACAGAGCTGTATGTATGTGAATTTCAAGTGGCTCCAGTTATGTTTGGACTAGAGCCGAGTATAACACTGACAGACATTCATTTTACCCCTGGCACACTGCTCTTTAGTGAGGGTGCTTGGATGATATATTAAGTGTCCAGCATATTCAACTGTGCATGCAATATATACTATTACCACCGTAAACTGTCCAATAATTATATTTGTGCCCCAAAGTGTATACAGGCTGTCCTCCAGTTACGTCGTTCCGACTCACGAACGGGGATCTCCCTGTTCAAGTGGCTTCTCTTTCCTCCCGCGCAGTGGCTTGAGTTTTCTCCTGCAAGGTGCTGCTATCTCAGGATGCTTGTGCAATCTCACCAGCACAAGCGTTCCTGGTTGTCTGCAAGCGGCTTGCAGAAAAAAAACACATGCTGCTGCACAGGATGAAAGAGCAGCTGCTGAGATCCCTGGTATCCTGGTATCCCTGATTTACTATAAAGAGCAGAAGATGTTTCAGCACCGCTAAGAAGTGCTCATCAGGTCCTGCTCGGCCGCTCAAATACATATCATTCCCGCGGATAGACATTCCGGTTTACTGGGGGGCAGGCAGAAAGTTGTCAAAGGCTATACGTTTGTATAGTCCACAGTTGCATATAGCATCCAAAAAAAAAGTATTGAGGTCACTTTACAATTATAAAATACACCAGTTCCAACTTACATACAAATTCGACCTAAGATCAAACCTAAAGAACCTATCTTGAACATAACCCGGGGGCTGCCTGTATTAGTAAATGCCATAGTGAATGCATAAAAAAAAATGACAACTCTTTACCTATTACAATACAAATCAATGCTTTACCATGCTTTACCTGAATCACCAGGGAAACCATTTTCTTGCCATCTGCGTCTGGATTTGTAGGCTTGTAGTACTCCAGATCAAAATATAGTTTGCAAACGGTGTCGGCGGGGATAACTTCATAACAGTGAGCTAGGGATTGAGGCCTCTTCCTTAAAATTAATGAAATAATCTATATTATATACACATATATACATATTCATTAGATTTTCAATGTTCACAATTACAATTGTGGTTTAAGATCTTTTAAAAGATTGCATTATTTGTAATTGTCACATATATATATTATATACATACAAATATAAATATATTTTTTACTTATTGTTTATTATTGCATTATTAATTTATTTTGTTTGCATTATACAACAAAACAAACAATGAATGTCAACATTGAAGAGGAAATAGGGGCACTATCCATCCAATATTCAGAAATATGATGTCGAAGATGGTAGGTTTCCTTTGTTAAACTGTGGGGCAAGAAGAAATATAGGACTGGAATACATGTGTGGTGCTTGTACCCAAACAATAGGGAGAAGAGCAGGAACTATTTATTTCATACTAATCCAGCGCTTCTTCTAACCAACAGTATGGTGTCCTCACCTGGATGTAAATAAGAGTGTGAGACTACATTGCTAAGAAACCTTAGACAGTGCATTTATGTAGTGTAGAAAGTATTTCCTGATTGGTTGGAACTATGAAAGGCCACGCCTCTATTCTTTGTACTAGCACTCCATTGTTGGACCTGAAGCAAAACTTTCTCAGGTGCAAACTTGAGAGAACATTCTTAACTGCAGTTCTGGAGGCGGACATAAATGAAGACTGTACAGAGTTAACAGTGACTAATCGGACCTGGAGACACATGGTTACTTCAGACCGTCATTTAAAAGAAGTAGGAGAAAAGTAAAACAATTAGACATTATGTGATTCATAGCTGCCTTCCTCCAGTGGAAAAGAATTGGTTATAAAAGCACAATTCCATTAGGTAACCATAGATTGTAACTATTGCAAGAGTCTAATAAAAGGGAAATACTTATGTTTTGGAGGCCTTACACACATACTCCAGCAATTTATATCCTGAAGGACAATCTACATTGTACGTTTCTACAATTTATAGATTTTATATTGCTAAAACCATAGTCCACAGGTTCACTCATTTAAAGAGCACAAAATCGAAAATAGCGACAGGCCCCACTCCTGATATTAGACAGGGACACATGGATATGATGATGTCCTTATTAGCAGCCTACAATAGGTCCCTAAATGCTCAAACGGAGGAGACCGCCATACATTCCTTTTAAGAAAAGATTATTAAATTATTATTATTATTTGGGTCCCTTGGGATTAAATGATAAAAATATGTTTTGCTATTAAAAGAAATCCCACATCATCTTGTCCCCATCACATTTCCTTTCAAATCCGCTCACTAGATCACACCTGAAGAACCTTTCCTTCAGGTCCAACAATCGAGATCTAGTACAAAGATAAGTGGCGTGGCCTTTCCTAGTTCAACCAATTAGGAAAGACTTTATGCACTTCATACATAAGGCAGCTTCTTAGCAAAGTAGTCTTGCACCCTTATTTCATTCTAGGTGAGGACGCCAGACATTGCTGGCTAGAAGAAGTACTGAGTTATTGAAAAAGATACCCCCCCCCACGCAAAAAACGCTAATTTCTCTATATATAATTATATTTTGTGCTAAAAAATAAGATACCCCCACAAAATTGATATTGTCATGTCTGTAGTGACCTTGGCCAAGCAGATAATACATTATTACACCTGTACTGTGGATGGTATAAAAAATACTAATTGAAAATTGCAATTTTAGGGGCTACTGGCTATATACCGAGGGCAGGGGCTGGAAGGCTTCATACAAGAGGGGAAAGGGACTGACTATCTATATACTGACTGTGACCAATGCATGTCCCACCCTTATACTCGTGTCAATAGGTTTTCCCAGTTTTTTGTGTTAAAATTAGTTACCTTATACTCAAGTATATACAGCACTCTCAAAGATATGTAATATACAGGCGGTCCCCTACTTAAGGACACCCGACTTACAGACAACCCATAGTTACAGACAGACCCCTGTGACCTCTGGTGAAGCTTTCTGGATGCTTTACTATAGTCCCAGACTGCAATGATCAGCTGTAAGGTGTCTGTAATGAGGTTTTATTGATAATCCAATTACAGCAAAAAATGTTTAAAATCCAATTGTCACTGGGGCCCAAATTTTTTTGTCTGGATCTACAATTATAAAATATACAGTTTCGACTTGCATACAAATTCAACTTAAGAACAAACCTCCGGACCCTATCTTGTACGTAACCCGGGGACTGCCTGTAATGACTTATGGAATTTGAGCAGGATAAAACGAAAAAAAAAAAAAAAAAGGTCTCCGCAATTTTAGGCAGTGTCCTTAAGGTGTAAATAGGGTAGAGAAAAAGGAACCATATCACTCTTAAAAGATTTTTATACGGCACTAGTAAATACTTACATGTAATAAAACCAGAACTCTGCATAGGTGGTCACCAGATAAAGCCTTCTCTCTGTATCATCAAGAATAGTTTCTAACGCAAATACATGAACATCCTTAACAAAACAAAAATACATATTAAAGTAGCAGCATATTTTTGAAAAATTCCTTATGGCTTAGACCTTCACCCATAGATTAATCACTGCATATGGCTACACATAGAGTGTTTGTTGTCTGACAGATTGGTTAGGATGTCTGTAAGACTGAAAAGGAACTAGATTGATTATAGACTCTAGACAAATTCTTCCTTAAAATTACCCCAGATAGGACTGGTCTGGATTCTGCACACAGAATGTTTTAGACACCATGTCTGACAGAACTGTATTTGATCCCGGAAAAAAAAGAGAGCAAGCACTGTATCTATATCAGGTAATTTCACTATGCATACTCACTAATGACTTCCTGTTACTGGGAGTATCAAAATGAAAAAAAATAATAACGTAAATCAAAATATATAAATAAATGAATGAGAAAAATTAGGAAAAAAAAGAAAATAAGGTCCAAACCCAGGCTTACACTACTGCACGTCACTCATGTCCTTTCTGTGCTGCAGCTTAGCAGGAGGTGGAGGGGGGGGCTATATAAAGATTTTTATTTATTTACCGGTGTGTGCGTTGGCTTGTTCAACCTTGCCTTAGTAGCCGCATTGTAATACAAATCAATAAGTTGTAAGATTTTAATTTACATTTATGTAAATGAACAACAAAATCCTGCTGTGTACCGCCGCCTCATCATTAAAAGCAGCCACTACTGATGAAAAAAAAATGGAGAAGGCAATCAGAGAAAGGGGGTTAAAATAAAAAAAAATAGAAAAATCTAAGCTGTCGCCCTAGAACAGTGGTGGCAAACCTATGGCACGCGTGCCAGAGAGGGCACACAGAGCCCTCTCTGTGGGCACGCGCACTGATGCTGAACCACTGCGAGGCTCACTGGAACGACCCTGCTCAGCCGATCTCTGCTGTGAAGGTGTCAGGTTCTGGAGTTTCCTGGTGCCAGCGCTGCTGTCTGATAAACTGCTACATGAGTTTCAGCAGGCAGAGCACGGAGCCGGCCCCAGGTCAGAGGTTGCATGTGAGCGGAGTCACGACGCTGGACACACAGCGTCTCCTGCCCAGCCCCGCTCTCCTCCCCTGTCAGCAGGAAGAACTGAGATGGGATAAAGATGCAGCACAGAGTCCTGGCTGGGAGATAGATGGTGGGTGAGCTTCAGTTCTGCTCATTCCAATACATTTAGCTTCCTGTGTCACCCGACCCCACAAACAGCCCTGATGGTTATTCACTCACTGTACATAGGGCTGCAGGATCCCAATCCCTATCACACTCCTGTGTATAGAACAGCACTATTGTCCCTACACAGGACCGTTCCTTACATGGAGGGAAAAAGCAGCTATGTCCTATGAAGTTACATACAAGGGACTGCTGGCTCACCCTCTCTCAGGGTAAATGGTTAAACAGCATTTTACCCTGTCACTGTTTGTGTCACATTGAGAGAAATACAGCAGTCCTAAGTAAACTATGGAACATTAGGCCAAAGCAGTCCGTGTAAAATACAGCACTGCAGGGTGCAAAAGCCCATTTGAGTAAAAGACCGCTGCATCTTTTGCCCTACGTTACATAGGATCTGAAGCTAGACGTTTCATTCATTACATAGGATGCTGCCCTCTTCTTAATGTTAAACAGTGATGTATAGGTAGCAGTCCTATCAAGGAAATAAGAGACAGGACTGCAGCAGTCCTGTGTAATATATGCGATCTGGTATCCAGCAGTCCTTGGTATATCTATGGATATCTGGTATTCCAGCAGTCCTGTGTAATATATGCGATCTGTACCAGGCAGTCCTGTGTAATATATGCGATCTGGTATTCAGCAGTTCGTGTATTATGCGATCTGGTATCCAGCAGTCGTGTAATTATGCGATCTGGTACTCCCAGCAGTCCTGTGTAATATATGCGATCTGGTATCCCAGCAGTCCTGGGTAATATATGCGATCTGTATCCCAGCAGTCCTGGTAATATCATGCGATCTGGTATCCCAGAGTCTGGTACTATATGCTATCTGGTATCCCAGCGTCAGTGCCTAATTATGTGGTCTGGATCCAGC
>CM033641.1:51622814-51697309 GCA_019512145.1 Engystomops pustulosus | reverse complement strand
AGTCCTGTGTAATATATGCGATCTGGTATCCCAGCAGTCCTGTGTAAACTTAACACTGCACTGTTAAACCCAGTGGCTTCCTATGTATGTAGTGATCTATTTTTATTATTAATTACTAACCTAGGACTGCTGCAGATTTTCTAGTTATCTATGTTGCCATTATTGGGCAGTTTGCATTTTAAAACGCAATTCAATTTAGAAGCACTAGAGAGGAGTTACTACTGATCAGGTACTAGCCCCGAGTGTGAATTGCCTTATTGGCACTTTGCGATAAGTAGGTACATTTTGCGTTTCAGTTTGGGCACTCGGTCTCTAAAAGGTTCGCCATCACTGCCCTAGAACACAGTGAAAGTGGATTGTCACCCATTAGAGCAATGCGGCAGTGTACAGTGTGGGGACGCTGGGTGCTATATACACAGGACACTCACATCCTCCGGGAAGACGCCGCACTGCTCCGTCACGTCTCTGCACATATACCATGACGTCATCACCGTCCGCACCAACAGATCTGCCCGACATCCAGTCTAAATTCCCGCCACTGGGAAATTACATGATTGGCTACAGAGCTTGAAAGACTGGCGGCGTTAACCAATCAATTTCGACATGAGCTGAGGAAACACAACGGGGGCGTCATCCTGCCATGGAGGATTTTACATTGGATTTGAGCTTCACCAAAATGGAGACCTATTTTATTTTCACTTGTACTTCAGAGTTCAAGACTGTTGTATAACGTGTGCGCGTTCTCGTCTCTCATGTCCATAGTCCTGCCATGTGCTAGTGGTAGTGCCTGTCACTGCCTCACGTGACGCCACACTCTTTCAGCGCTGCCTTAGATACAAGGCGCTATTCTCACGCATTGGCTGCGGTCCCACTACGTCAGCAGTTGCTTGGCGTTACACGACTGCGCCATGCCCCGCACACTACACCACGTAGTACTGAGCCGCAGCCGGAGGCCGGGAGAGTTGTTGTTATGCGAACTCCCCGCCAATAGGAGGCGTCCTGGGGGCTAAGCCCCGCCCGCATGAGTCACCACACGGCTGTGCACTGCCCCGACAGAGACAAAAAGAGAAAAGCAAGTGAGGAGGAGGGAGCAGGTGACAGAGGTAAGAACTACTACCACCAGCGGGCAAGGGCTGGGGTATCCTGGGGGTTGTAGTTCTCCAGATATTAGGAGTCTATTGGTATCTGCGTATATTCCTGAGACGTGTAGTTCTCTAATCTGTTACTTTCAGCTTCTATTTCCTACATTGTCCATCATGGGGCTTGTAGTTCTCCGCCAGTCCTTGTGTATAACTACTCAAGTCTTGTAGTAGTATCTCCTACTCCTAGCCCTTATACATTAGTATCACCTAACCCCCCAGCCTTGTGCATCATTGAACTTGTAGCTCTCTTGTAGCTCTCCAATATACCCAACCTCTGTCAATATACCCAACCTTTGCATCATTGAACTTGTAGTCCCTGCCTTGTGTGTCATGGGTCTTGTAGTACTCCACCAGTCCTTGTGTATCATTAGACTCAAGTCTTGTAGTATTATCTTGTACTCCTAGCCCCTCATACATTATCACCTGTTCCCTAGCCTTCTGCATTCACTGGCCCTTGTTTACCATTGGACTTCTTGTTGCATCTTGTAATAACCTGCCTTGTGCATTATGGGCCTTGTAGTTCTCCATTCTGTCAATATCCTTAGCCCTTGTGCATCATAGGTCTTGTAGTTCTCCGATCCATTATTATCACCATGTAGTCCCTGCTCTTGTGCACCATGGTTCTTCACCAGCCCTTGTTTATCATTGCTCTTGTAGTTCTCTATTCTTGTGATATCACCTTGTACTCCCAACCCTTGTACATTATGGGTCTTGTAGTTCTGCAGTCTTGTAGTATGTCCAGCCCACATGTAGCAGGCAGTTCATGTTATCTAGCAAGCTGCAAGTGAATGTGGTGCTCATTTAGGACATAGTGTTATTTGGGCAGTCACCTGAGGGTTAAGTTCATAGTCTCCAGTACTTGTTGCCTGCGTGTCACCCGGCGCTGCCCAGCCTGCTCTATGTGGTGGCTGTAATCTTGGATGGCAGCTGTTTGTTATTGTAGGAGCCCCTCCGGGGTTGATTGAGGTAATTGTGGTGGTGGGGTTACATGCGGTGACTTGTCTGTGTAGTGGGTGGCAGGGTGCTGTTCTCATGTGACTGTGTCTCGGTGGTCCTCTTGCCTCTCTTTGTGTCTGTCCTGGCTTCATGTTTCCTGACTTTGTATATGATTCATCCTGACAAGTTGAGTCAGCCTGGTAGCTGTTCTGTCTGGCACTTCAGGGTATTGTCCCAATGTGCACCTGGTGCAGCTCCAGATTTCCCACCAGAAGGTGTCGGGGGATCAGACTTCTCAGAATGACGAGGACTCTAAGAAAAGTAGCTTCTTCTGGATAGATTTACAGTACTTGTTTGTCTTTGAGGGACTGCACTGACAGTCCTCAGGCTGCGGGGATTGACCGCAAGTGAAAACAGTGTGGCAGAATGAGGGGGGGGGGGGCAGTGTACAGTATGTACCCCTCCCATGTGTCTTTATTTGACCAACTTTCCATCAGTGGATAGTAAAGGGATGGGGCATGTTGAATTTCTCTGTAAACACGTGTACACTCTGCTGAGATGACGGAAGTAATAGCTGTAAGCTGAGTAATTGTTCAGCCAACAAAACCGCATGCAGTCTTAATATGGCTCTCGGCACAAGTTTTTTTTAAATGATTATTTAAAAAAAAAAACTTTACAGACATTTTTAGTGTTTGACTTTCTGTTTTTCACTCTTCTCCTTCCAAAAACCATAGCTGTTTTGTTTTTCCATTAACAGTGGTATATGAGGGCTTTTCAGTGCCACCATTTAATATTCCGTGTAATGTATTGGAAAGCCGGAAAAAACGTGATGAATTCTGTTATATTGACATTTTGTAATGAGATTTGATTTTACAGGTTTAATTGTGCTTGGTCCAAATTTGTGCTATAGGCTCTAGTGTCTGTGCTGGGCCCATCCCCTGGCTGCTCAATTGGCGCAAGCTGCTGTTTTCATTGATACCATTTCCGTAATTGCACAACCTTTTGATCACTATACAGGAAGTCCCAGTGTTGCATACAAGATATTTTCTTAAGTTAAATTTGTATGTAAGTCGAAACTTATTTTATAATTGTAGCTCCAGACACATTTTTTTCTACCCCGGTGACAATTCAGAATGTTTTGCTGCAATTGAGCAAGGATTATCAATAAAGCTTCATTACAGACACCTTACAGCTGATCAGTCACATTGAACGGAATAGGGGCACTCCCATCCAATATTCAATATGATGTCGAGATGGTAGGTTTCCTTGTGTAAACTTGGGCAAGAAGAAATATCTGACTGGAAACATTTGGTGGTGCTTACCCAAACAATATGGAGTAAGGCAGAACTATTTATTTCATACTAATCCACGCTTCTTTTAACCACATTTGGTGTCCTCACTGGATTATAAGGTGTGAGACTACATTGCATAAACCTTAGACCAGTGCATTTATGTATGTAGAAATTATTTTCCTGATTGGTTGGAACTATGAAGGGCCACGCCTCTATTTTGTACTACACTCCATGGTGTTGACCTGAGCAAAACTTTCGCAGGTGCAACTTGAGAACATTCTTAACTGCGTTCTGGCGTCGGACTAATGAAGACGGTTACAGAGTTAACAGGGCACTAATCGTACCTAAGACCATGGTTACTTCAGACCGTCAGTTTAAAGAAGTAGGCGAAAAGTAAACAATTAGCACAACATTGTGTTATTCATAGCTTCCTTCCTCCAGGTGGGAAAAGAATTGGTTTAAAGCACAATTCCATTGGTAACCATAGATTGTACCTATTAGCAATGGTCTAATAAAAGGGAAATACTTATGTTTGGAGGCTTACACACATACTCTCCACGCAATTTATAAGCCTGAAGGACATCTACATTTACGTTTCTCTACAGATTTTATAGATTTTAATTGCTAAACCATAGTCCACAGTTCACTCATTTAAAGAGCACAAAATTCGAAATGCGACAGCCCACTCCTGATATTAGACAGGGACCCTGGATATGATGAGTCCTTATTAGCAGTCTACAAATATGCTGCCCTAGAAGGCTCAAACGAGGAGACCGCCATACATTTCCTTTTAAGAAAAGATTATTATATTATTAGTATTATTTGGGTCCCTTGGATTAAATGATAAAGATGTTTTTGCTATTAAAGAATCCATCCCACATCATCTGTCTCCCATCACCTTTCGCTTTCAATCCGCTCATCTAGATCACACCTGAATAAGCTTGCCTTCAGTCCCACAAGGAATCTCGTACACAAGAGAAGTGGCATGGCCCTTCTAGTTCCACCAATGTAGAAAAGACTTTATGCACTGCATACTAAGGCAGCGTCATTAGCAAAGTAGTCTTGCAAGCCATTATTTCATTCTAGGTTGTAGACGCCAACATTGTGCTAGACAAGTAGTCTTGATTATTGAAAAAGATAAAACCAGCCCCGCCCACACGCAAAAAACGCTAATTGCTCTAGATTAGTTATATTGTGTGCTAAAAAATAGTAACCCACACAACAGTGATATTGTCATGTCTGTATGACCTGGCCACGCAGATAATACATTAGACCCTGTACTGTGGATGGTATAAAAAATACTATTGAAATTGCAATTAGAGGGGCTACGGGCAATATATACCGAGGGCAGGGGCTGAAGCTTCATACAAGAGGGGAAAGGGACTGACTATCTATATAACTATGTGACCAATGCATGTCCCACACCCTGATACTCGTGTCAATAGGTTTTCCCAGTTTTTTGTGTTGAAATTAGTTACCTTATACTCAAGTATATACGCCACTCCGAAGAGTATGTCATAACGGCGGCCCCTACTTAAGGACCCCGACTTACAGACACCCATCGTTTACAGACGACCCCTGTACCTCTGTTGAAGCTTTCTCTGGATGCTTTGCTATAGTCCCAGACTGGCAATAGCACTGTAAGGTGTCTGTATGAGGTTGTTAATTGATAATCCAATTAACAAAACACGCACAAAAATGTTTAAAAAAAATCCAATTGTCCACTGGGGCCCAAATTTTTTGTCCTGGATCTACATTATAAATATACGTTCGACTTGCATACATTCAACGTTAACGCCACACACCTCCTCGGCCCCTATCTGTACTAACCCGGGGACCTGCCTGTAAATGACTTATGGATTTGATACATGATAAAACGAAAAAAAAAAAAAAAAGGTCTCCGCAATTTTAGGCAGTGTCCTTAAGGTTAAATAGGGTAAGAAAAGGAACAGTATCACTCTTAAATATTTTATACGGCCTCGTAATACTTACACATGAATAAAACCAAACTCTGGCATCGTGGTCACGAATAAAGCCGTCCTTTCTCTCTGTATCATCGATAATATTTTCTTCTAACGCAAAACATGAACAGCCTTAACGAAACAACAATACATATGAAGTAGCAGCAATTTTTGAAAATTCCTTATTGGCTTAGACCTTCACCCAATCGATTAATCACTGCATATGCTACACACATATAGTGTTTTTTGTCTGACGATTGGTTGGATTCTGTAAGACTGAAAGGCACTAGATGATTAACTCTAGACACATTCTCCACAAATTACCCCAGTATAGGACTGGTCTGTTTCTGCCACACAGAATGGTGTTAGACTCCATGGTCTGACAGAACGGTATTGGATCCCCGGAAAAAAAGCGAGCAAGCACTGTATCTTAAGGTCAATTTCACTAGCATACTCACTAATGACTTCCTGTTACTGGGAGTATCAAAATGGAAAAAAAAAACAAAAACGTAACAAATATATAAATCAATGAATAAGAAAAAATTAAAAAAAAAAAAGGAAACAAAGTCAAACCCAGGCTTACACTACTGCACTCACTCATGTCCTTTCTGGTGCTTGCAGCTTCAGCAGGGAGGTGTGTGCGGGATGTGTGAAGGGAGGGGGAAGGAAAGAAGAGGAACAGGGTGTTGCAGCCTGACTCAGCAACACCCAGCTGACTCAATTCAAAGGATTACAATGAAGACTGTGGGAGGTTCATTTTATAATTTCAATATCATCATGCAGAGCAACTAACTATAGAACATGAAGTAGGGTCTACTGTTTTTTTTTTATTTTTTTTTTTTATGTTTTTGAGGGGGGTTGGGGGGGTGCTTGACAGTTTCCGCTTAACCTCCAGAAGTTGCATGGGGGAGAGGTTGTCTGTTTGTGGGTACAGGGGTGTCACACTTAGACAAAGAGAGCAACATGCAACTCATTCGACTGTATTACTGACAGAGGCAGGAGTAATCACAGTGTATAGCCCGACCCGTCTGCTCATCCGTGAGGGCCATCCTATTATCTCCCTCGAACAGTTTCTGCTTGTCGACCGCACAGCAGCGCTTAAAGAGGAGAGAGGGCAGCAGCAGGGAGAGAAAGCTTTAGCAGGCAGATATCATCCTGCCATAAGGTAATTGAATGAGGAATTAAGTATTCCGCTAATGCATCTATGATAAAGCTTGTAGAAACGTCCCAGTTATGCTTAAATATAACAATTTTTACCACCTCTTACTGGTTTTGGCAGTTGGCAAACTGAAAAGGGCTAGTACTTGGCGATGAACAATCACCCCACCCCTCCCCCCCCAGACTGATGAGGCCGCCAAGGTCCTGACATTTGGGTTTGTAGACTGAACTATTGGGGAATGGCCGCCTTATACCTGAGATGCCCGCTCCGCAACGCTTCAGTTTTTCAACCATATCTCTTTCATTGTTACTAAGAAAACCAAAACAAAACACCATCTAAACTTTTTGCACTCTGCTGAATTAACCATTCAGTGCACAACTGGATGGATGAAAGTCTAGATATGTACAATGTTCAACTGTTTAGGTCACCGCAAATAGTATCTGTAAATAACCGGTATATCCATCATTAACCTTATAAACCACATAAAACTCACAGGGACAGAGATACGATTATGCACCCCCTCAAGGGGTTTAGGCTGTGTCATAGGATCCAGGATTCTGATCTTCATGATCGGCCAATCTTATCTAAGCCCCCGTCCCCCACCCATGCATAGTGCTCACCCTTAATATAGAGATAGGGACCACAGGTTTGGAAGAGGGCAGTGGGCAGACCATTAGCATGCACGGGTGGGTTTTGTTCCCTTGAACCCCCTGGTCACGTATGTTTCTCACAGAGTAGTTGTCCCTCTCCACAGTGCGTCACCACGGAACAAAGCCATTCCAGGGATTAGACTGCATTCACAATGTGTGCCCCGCCATCCGTAGCGCACAGGAAGGATGAGGTGGTGAACTCTGGCTCGCACGCCCGCCCGTTCGTCCATAGAGATTATATATAGCTTATATATATATACATATTACATATATATACACACATACTGTCCCTACTCTTGTCCCCGGCCGTGTGCCCTCATTGTGCCCTTGCCCGCCTATGGGGACGTAAGGTGCATCCCCCAATGTCGTGGAAATAGCCATTAAAGAAAAAAAAAAATATCAATCACCTGAACAGGGAACAGCATTTCGTTGGGGCATCTACATCTGATGGTAGATGTCCTTTTTACCCTTTATCAGAACAATTGGTTATAATTTGCAATGCTTTCTAACATATTTAGGTGAGCGTTGAACTGTTCGGTCATGACACTTGTACTGCAGCAAGTTGAAAATCTTAGTGATAAGTTTTGTGTTACACTTCTGAAATGCGCAATTATGCAAAAATTTAAGAGAAATTCTCCATTTCCAAAGCTTTGAAATATTCTGCTTTACGTTGAGATTGTCAGAACAACAATAGCTTGAGATTTAACCTTCAAACGAATGTCTCTATAGTTTGCTTTTTTTTAAGCATCCTCTCATTTTTTGGTGTGTGGTGTCATTTTTTGTGATTTTTTTAAAAACCCCTAAAGGACTCACCATTTTGGCGTTAGGAGCGGTCCCATTTTTTAGATCCTGCCCCCTGTGTCACTACGTGGTTATAGCTTGGAACTTTATGAATATCCAGGGTAGTTTTGAGATTGTTTTTCTTGTGACACATTGTACTTCAAATTAGTTTAAAAAATTGGCTGAAATCTTTTTGTGTTTAGCTATGAAAAAAAACGAAATTTTGCCAAATTTGGTAAATTCTTACTTTTTAAAGTTTCTATTCTTCTGACTTTGATGCAGATACCAGCACCCAAATAACTTCAGAACTTACATATTCCCCCTCCCCAATGTCCCTCACAGCTGATCCCTCTCCATAGACCGTAGTCTTGTGGCATGCTAGCCACCGATGCGGGTGTTTATCACGCGATCGCTGCCATCAGCCTCAAAAAGGCATGAGTGGCCCGCCATCTTTTGCCTAGGTCGTTCTCTCCCCCGTGACGTCATCGGGGGACGGCGATCCGTCTCCATGGTAGCCCCCTCTTCAGAAGAACCCCGAGGCTTTTGGTTTTAACCCCCTTCATTACAATGTTCTGATAGCACATTTAAATTACTGGGAGAAAATCCCCCCATATACGTGCCATACTGTAGATGGCGTATATGGTATGGATCGATCAACACCTATCGTAAAGTACCAGGGAGTCTGAAAATAGTAAAGATATAAAAGTAAAAAAATTACAACAAACAATCCTACCAATTCCGAATCAGAATCAACCCCCCCCTTTCCCTAGAACTGAACATAATAAACAGGTAAAAATCATAAACCCCTTAGGTATCTACGCGTCCAAAAAAGGCCCGATCTTCTAAAAAATATTTAACGGGTGTTCAATGCGTTTAAAACCCCGAACTGAAAATAAGCGTCCAAAGTCGAAATGGCACGTGTTTGCCATGTTTGAAAATTAAAAAAACTCTATAAAAAGTGATCAAAGGTTGTACAGGCCGAAAAATGATATCATGAAATATGATCAAATTTTCAAAAAAAAAAAAACGCCCACACTCCGACAACAAAGTATCAAAAAGTTATTAGTGCCAGAAAGATTTGTTTTATTTGTACCAGGAGGTTTTAATTTTGTAAATGTATGAAACCGTTATAAAACCTATACAAATTTGGGAATCCCCTTAATCGACCAACCTCCAAAAAATAAGTAGACATTCATTTGGGGCGCTCATTAAAGACTCGTGAATATCCAAGCCCACACGAACAATGGCGCAAATGCGTTTTTGTCACATTATACACTGCATTTGGTTTTTTTTACCTTGGGCGGGTCGGTAACATTTCTTGTTTTATTAACCATTATTAATATTGTAGGTAGGCCGCGGCAAATATTTTACCAAAGTATGGATGGGGTGGTTATTGTGTTTTTTATATACTTTATATGGTTTTTAATGGAAAAGTGACTTATACTTTTATTGATATAAGGTTATGTTTTTTATTCTTCAACATTCAAATGAACATCAGCGATGCTTCTGATCACTGTGCTTCAAGTCATACACTGCTCTACAATACTTTGTCATTGTAGGCAGTGAAATTGTCTGAGCATACAGACGATCCGTAGGGGAGACCTTACCGCTATCTGTCATACGGACAGCGACGGTGTAAGGGGGGTAAACACTCCGATCAGAGTCAGCTCAGATCATGGGTGTTGCCGCTGGTCAGTGTGACAGTACAGCTGACACCGCTGGTCTGTGAAGGCTCGTTTGTTGATCTTGTGTGCCCCCCTCTCCTCAGACTGTAAGCTTTGTGTCCTCCTCATCCTCATCCCCGTCAGTGGCCATACAGGCAGTTACCACATTATGCCTGGAGGTGAGGAGACCCTCTCTCCCTCCATAGAAACCAGAGCACGGCCACATCACTCGCAGAAGATAGGATGCTCTATCTTTTTGGCAGTGTAGCCGCAAGTCATTGCCACACATGTTGTAACTCTGATCCGCCGGTGCAGCCATGCCGCTTGCGTGAGCGCACAAATTTGCGGCTGCCGGCCAATGTAAGTCTCATGAAACGGCGATTGAATGAGCCATAGACTGTAAGTCGTTGTGGCAGTGCCTCACTACCTTAATGTTCAATATGAATGTTTATACTCTGTAATGTCTCATTTTATTTGTATAAATTCCCCAGAATCTATATCACGCTATGGAATATGATAGCGCTATATAAAGATTTTTATTATTTACCGGTGTAGTGCTTTGGCTATGTTCACACCTTGCCTTAGTAGCCGCATTGTAAATACAAATCAATAAGTTGTAAGATTTAATATTACATTTATGTAAATGCAACACAAATCCTGCTGTGTACGCAGCCTCAATCTATTACAAGCAGCCACTACTGATGAAAAAAAAATGGAGAAGGCAATCAGAGAAAGGGGGTTAAAAAATAACAAAAATTAGAAATCTAGCTGTCGCCCTAGACAGTGGTGGAAACCTGATGGCACGCGTGCCAGAGGGCACACAGAGCCCTCTCTGGGGCACGCGCACTGATGCCTGAACCACTGAGGCGAGGCTCACTGGAACGACCCTGCTCAGCCGATCTTCTGCTGTGAAGGTGTCAGGTCCTGGAGTTTCCTGTGTCCAGCGCTGCTGTCTGATAACTGCTTACATGAGTTTCAGCAGGCAGCAGCACGGAGCCGGCCACGAGTCAGAGGTTGCATGTGAGCGAGTCACGACGCTGGACACTACACGTCTCCTGCCTCAGCCCCTGCTCTCCTCCCACGTCAGCAGGAAGAACTGAAGATGGGATAAAGATGCAGCACAGAGTCCTGGCTGGGAGATAGATGGTGGGTGAGCTTCAGTTCTGCTCATTCCAATTACATTTAGCTTCCTCGTGTCACCCGACCCCACAAACAGCCCTGATGGTTATTCACTCACTTGTACATAGGGCTGCAGGATCCCAATCCCTATCAGACATCCTGTGTATAGAACAGCACTATTGTCCTTACACAGGACTGTCTCCTTACATGAGGGAAAAGCAGCATATCCTATGAATTACATACATGACTGCTGGCTCAACCTCTCTCGGGTAAATGGGTAAAGCATTTTACCTCACTGTTTGTGTCACATTGAGAGAAATACAGCAGTCCTAAGTAAACTATGGAACATTAGGCCACAGTCAGTCCTGTGTAAAATACGCACTGTCGGGTGCAAAAGCCATTTGAGTAAAAGACCGCTGCATCTTTTGCCCTCCACTTACATAGGATTCTGAAGCTAGACGTTTCATTCATTACATAGGACTGCTTGCCCTCTTCTTAATGTAAAAACAGTGATGTTAAGGTAGACAGTCCTATGCACAGGAAATAAAGCAGACAGACTGCAGCATCTGTGTAATTATGCGATCTGGCATCCCAGCAGTCCCTGTGGTTATAATGCGATCTGGTATCGCAGCTCTGGTAAATTGCGATCTGGTATCCCAGCAGTCCTGTGTAATATATGCGATCTGGTATTCCACGCAGTCCTGTATAATAGCCGTGCGATCTGGTACTCCCAGCAGTGCATGTTAATATATGCGATCTGGTATCCCAGCAGTCCTGTGTAATATATGCGATCTGTATCCCGACAGTCCTGTGAATATATGCGATCTGGTATCCCAGCGTCCGTTAATATTTCGATCTGGTATCCCAGCAGTCTGTTAATATGTATCTGGTATCCCGCAGCGTCTATATGTGGTCTGGTATCCAGCAGTCCTGTGAATATGCGATCTGGTTATCCAGCATCTGTGTAATAATGCGATCTGGTATCCCAGCAGTCCTGTGTAACTACACTGCACTTAAACCCAGTGGCTTCCTTGTATGTAGTGATCTATTTATTATTAATTACTAACCTAGGACTGCTGCAGATTTTCTAGTTACTATGTTGCCTTATTGGCAGTTTGCATTTAAAGCAATTCAATTTAGAAGCACTAGAGAGGAGTTACTACTGATCAGGTACTAGCCCCGAGTGTGAATTGCCTTATTGCACTTTGCGATAATAGTTTATTTTGCGTTTCAGTTTGGGCACTCGGTCTCTAAAGGTTCGCCATCACTGCCCTAGAACACATGAAAGTGGATTGTCCCCCATGTAGGCAATCGGCAGTGTACATGTGGGGACGCTGGGTGCTATATACACAGGACACTCACATCCTCCGGGAAGACGCCGCACTGCTCCGTCACGTCTCTGCACTATACCATGACGTCATCACCGTCGCACCAACAGATTCTGCCCGACATCCAGTCTAATCCCGCCACTGGAAATTACATGATTGGCTACAGAGCTTGAAAGACTGGGCGGCGTTAACCATCAATTTCGACATGAGCTGAGAAACACAACGGGGGCGTCATCCTGCCATGGAGGATTTTACATTGGATTTGAGCTTCACCAAAAGGAGACCTATTTTATTTCACTTGTACTTCAAGTTCAAGACTGTTGTATAACGTGTGCCGTTCTCGTCTCTCATGTCCATATCCTGCCATGTGCTAGTGGTAGTGCCTGTCACTGCCTCACGTGACGCCACACTCTTTCAGCGCTGCCTTAGATACAAGGCGCTATCTCACGCATTGGTGCGTCCCACTACGTCAGCATGTTGCTTGGCGTTACACACTGCGCCATGCCCCGCACACTACACCACGTAGTACTGAGCCAGCCGGAGGCCGGGAGAGTTGTTGTTATGCGAACTCCCCGCCAATAGGAGGCGTCCTGGGGGCTAACCCCGCCCGCATGAGTCCCACATCAGCGCGTGCACTGCCCCGACAAGACAAAAAGAAAGCAAGTGAGGAGAGGGAGCAGGTGACAGAGTAAGAACTACTACACCACCAGCGGGCAAGGCTGGGTATCCTGGGGGTTGTGTTCTCCAGATATTAGGAGTCTATTGTAGCTTGCGTGATTCCTGAGAACTGTAGTTCTCTATCTTTACTTTCAGCTTCTTTTCCACATTGTCCATCATGGGCTTGTAGTTCTCCGCCAGTCCTTGTGTATAACTACTCAAGTCTTGTAGTGTATCTCCTACTCCCTACCTTATACATTAGTTCACCTAACCCCCCAGCCTTGTGCATCTTGAACTTGTAGCTCCTTGTAGCTCTCCATATACCCAACCTCTGTCCAATATACCCAACCTTTGCATCATTGAACTTGTATCCCTGCCTTGTGTGTCATGGGTCTTGTAGTACTCCACCATCCTTGTGTATCATTAACTCAAGTCTTGTAGTAGTTAATCTTGTACTCCTACCCCTCATACATTATCACCTGTTCCCTATCTTCTGCATTCACTGGCCTTGTTTCCATTGGACTTCTTGTTGCATCTTGTAATAACCTGCCTTGTGCATTATGGGCCTTGTAGTTCTCCATTCTGTCATATCCTTAGCCCTTGTGCATCATAGGTCTTGTAGTTCTCGATCCATTTTACACCATGTAGTCCTGCTCTTGTGCACCATGGTTTCACTCACCAGCTCCTTGTTATCATGCTCTTGTAGTTTCTCTATTCTTGTGATATCACCTTGTACTCTCCAACCCTTGTACATTAGGGGTCGTGTAGTTCTGCAGTTTGTAGTATTTCCGCCACATGTAGGCAGCTTCATGTTATCTAGCAGCTGGCAAGTGAATGTTGCTCATTTAGGAAATAGTGTTTATTTGGGCAGTCACCTGAGGGTTAAGTTCATAGTCTCCAGTACTTGTTCCTGCGTGTCCACCCGGCGCTGCCCAGCCTGCTCTATGGTGGCTGTAATCTTGGATGCAGCTGTTTGTTATGGTAGGAGCCCCTCCGGGTTGATTGAGGTAATTGTGGTGGGTGGGTTACATGCGTGACTGTGCTGTGTAGTGGGTGGCAGGGTGCTGTTCTCATGTGACTGTGTCTCGGTGGTCCTCTTGCCTCTCTTTGTGTCTGTCCTGGCTTCAGTTTTCCTGACTTTGTATAGGATCATCCTGACAAGTTAGTCAGCCTGGTAGCTGTCTGTCGGGCACTTCGGGTATTGTCCCAATGTGCACCTGGTGCAGCGCATATTTCCCACCAGAAGTTTCGGGGATCAGTCTTCTCAAATGACGAGGACTCTAAGAAAAGTAGCTTCTTCTGGATAGATTTACTACTTGTTTGTCTTGAGGGACTGCACTGGACAGTCCTCAGGCTGCGGGGATTGACCGCAAGTGAAAACAGTGTGGCAGATGAGGGGGGGGGGGGCAGTGTACATATGTACCCCCCCATGTGTCTATTTGACCACTTTCCATCGTGGATAGTAAAGGGATGGGGCATGTTGAATTTCTCTGTAAACACGTGTACACTCTGCTGAGATACGAAGTAATATGCTGTAATGCTGAGTAATTGTTCGCCAACAAACCGCATGCAGTCTTAATAGCTTCTCTCACAGTTTTTTTTAAATTTGTTTAAAAAAAAAAACTTTACAGACATTTTTAGTGTGACTTTCTGTTTTTCACCTTCTCCTTCCAAAACCATAGCTGTTGTTTTTTCCATTAACGTGGTATATGAGTCTTTTCAGTGCCACCATTTTTATTCCGTGTAATGTTATTGGAAACCGGAAAAAACGTGATGAATTCTGTTATATTGACATTTTGTAATGAGATTTGATTTTACAGGTTTAATTGTGCTTGGTCCAAATTTGTGCTATAGGGGTCTGTCTGTAACTATGGGTTTTCTGTAAGGCTGGTGCCACACGTAGCGCTTTGTCTGCGCTTGCAAATGCAGACAAAGTTGCGCCCTCCGGGTTCGGCGTCCAGTCCGTCTGCTCACGTTTCTATGGGCGCGACTTTGTTTGCGTTTGCAAGCGCAGACAAAGCGCTACGTGTGGCACCAGCCTAAGTCGGTGTAAGTAGGGGACAGCCTGTATTAACATTTTTATGGATGGCAAAATGGTGGAAATACTCTGAATTGGATGTTTTATTTCCGTTGCAGCGTTCACCACGTGTAAAAATTATTTTTTACATTTTGTTGAATCAGCATTTTGGAAATGCGGGTATATCTTGTTTATGATGTTTATTATTATGGAATTTTTTTTAAAGTACTTTTTTTTTTTTTTTTTTTTTTTAATGCCGTTGAGAGGATCTTCTTTATACAATATACAAGCAGTCTCCGGTTACGTACAAGATAGGTCTTCTTTAACAACAAGCCTAAAGGAGTAGGATTTTGGACACTAAACCACCAACAGGTCCTCATGAACTGGTGGTTTAGTGTCCCAAATCATCCTTTAGCAAGTTTGTCTGTGCCCAGTATCAACAGCGCATGCGCAGTGAAGCCTTGGTTTGGTACGCCAGGTTCACTGTGAGACATCTCAGATGTGGGTGTGAGTTCTGATCAAGGCAAGTATAAAGGTTTTTCATCTTCAAGGGCATCTACAACCAGGATGAATGATTGTATGCAAATAAGCCTGTGGGGCTCCTGGCTCCATAGTTGTTAATGGAACCTGGAGCCCCTCAGGCTCATTTGCATACAGTCATTCATCCTGGTGCTAGATGTCCTCTAATAGCAAACACATAGGAACTTGCTAATGGGTGATTTGGCATGCTGAACTACTGGTCCATAAGGACCTGTGGGTGGTTAATGTCCCAAATCACCTTGACGGGTCCTCTGTAAGTAGAATTTGTATGTAACTCGTAGCTTATATTTTGTAGTGTAATTCCTGAAAAAACTTTTTGGGGCCCTGTGACAATAGGAATTTCTAAATTTTTGGCTGTCACAAGAAGGAGGATTAAAAACGAAGATTCATTGCAGGCACATTTATTCACACTTACAGCCTGGGTTTAAAGTACGGTATCATTGTACCACCTTCCAGAGGTCTGTCTGTAAGTTGGGTGTTCTTAAGTTGGGGACTGCCTGTATTGCAATAAATCTGTATTGGGTTATATTGTGTATAGGCTATAATAGTGACAGGCCTGATAAAGGCTCCCAGCTTTCATGGCAGCCAACCAGCGGCCACCTTTTACCTCATGGCGGTGCCTGTGCGCTGTTGCTTTATTGATGCCACAGTCTAGCTCAACCATAACACCTTACATGTTGCAATCAGTCTCCACAACCATCTATCTGCTGTATAAGGGTCCGATTACACGCTTGGAATCTGTTTGAACATGGAATCAAAGCACATGGGGGTATACCGCGGCCCAATTGCATTTGCGTTATTATGGAAACGCATGCTATCATTTAAACAATACAAGACACTGGATGCTGGTTACCGATTGCATGTGTTTCCATAGAATTGCATATGCGATCAGGCCGTGGCAGACCCTGTGTGACCACAGTCTTGGGGTCAGCCCATGGGCTCTATCAATCAAGTCTTATCGGTATCTTGACCTACACTTAGTGATAAAAGATGTTTAATATGTTTTATCCATAAAATGAAAAACTGCACCTGATACACTACCCTGCTACTAAGGATTTTACAGGGAGAAAAGCCACACATAATATTCTGTATGTGCAGATACCCTGAAACTAATTTCTTTTCTCTCCAATGGCCTCCCATTGATGTTCCCACATTCTGCTCTAAGCATCAGTCAAAATCCACATAGGAAAGCCCAACAAGAGATTTTGCCATTGGTTTTTACTATTTTCCAGTATATATAGATTAAAATATATGTGTGTATTTGTATGAAAAATGTGCGTGCTGTCCATATTTTGGAACATTTGCTAGATAACGCAAGCCCTTCAAGAGGTTAGGAGACGCTAGTGGCATTAGTTTGCCAACCTTCCTTTTATTTTGCGGATTCACAAACATACGGGAATACAACTCGCTGATGAACAGGAAAACATTGTTTGCGGTCTAAGAACGGCGCATGTTTCTGTGCAGATAGCCTCAAGTTGCCAAAATGAAATGATTAAGGTGACCTCAACCGATTCGCGCTCTGCATCCGATATATCAGAGACAAGCACTTCCAGTTTCTGTGACGTCACGCTGTGACGAGTGTATGGGATGGGTGGGGATCGCAAGGTGACACCCATCCTCCAAAATCACTGGACCAATTTGATTGGTCCTGCAATGTTGATGGCTGAAACTGGCCAGTCAATACAGACTGGCCAGTGATGGTCATCTCAGTCACGACTGATCTATAAGGCACGACATATGTAAGTAATGACAGATCCGTCCTGTATACCAACAAAAAGACTAAGAGAAGTGTGTATAGGCCCAAATATCTATACAATCTGTCCTGTAGTTATTATTACATACATTCTCTATTACACCCACTGTCCGTTTTTCCTTTCCTTATGCCCCCCCCCCCCCCCATTGTCCGTTTTGCCATGTATGTAAGTCAGAACTGTATATTTTATCATTGTAGTCCCAGCCAGAACTTTTTTGGTCTCTGTGACAATTAAATTTTAAAAATGTTAAAAAGAATCAGGATTAACACTAAAGCTTCATTAGACACCTGTGATAACTGTTACAGCTGATTATTGTAGCCTAGGACTAAAGTACAATAAATTACCAATATCCAGAGGCCCGTTTGTAACTGGGGGTCGTATGTAAGTCGAGTTTTCTTAAGTAGGGGACCGCCTGTATATATACATATACACATTTGAAAGTTAAAGTATAATTTTTATCACATTTTTTCCTAAATGTGTGTCACGAGAAAACAATCTCAAAATCAGTCTGATAAGTTAGTATTAAAAAGTTGTTACAACATGAAGAGAATACCAAAAAGAACCAGAGCGGCAAAAAACACTAATCTGTTTAAAATTATGCTCTTTATTGAAAGTAAATACACAAATTTGACATATATATCCCTCAAGTGGGAAGGTATAAATGCAGTATATGGGGGACACAAGTAGCCCATATGGCGATATTCTGTTGACGCGCCCATGCATGGGGAAGTGCACAGCTACGGGACGCGCCTCAATAGTGACGTCTCTCCGATCAGGTGATCTGGGTGATCCCCCACAGATCGCAAAAACAAGGGGTCCGCGTATGACTGTTCTGCTCCATTAATCTCTATGGAGCTGACGGAGATCGGGAAGCGCAGCGTTCGGCAATGTCCGTCACACCCATAGATTATTGGAGCAGAACAGTCATGCGCTGCCGTCTGCTCCATTAGTCTGACGGAGCGACGAGGGGTCCAACATAGGTACGTGGGACCCCTAGTTTTCGTGATCTGGGGGGGGAGGTTTCAGCAAGTTAGGTCTCATCCTGTGGATAGGGTCTAACTTTTCTTTGTGGGAAAACCCCTTTAAGGAAAAACACATGGTTACCTATAAAAACGGACGGTTTATGTTGTGGTTTTGATGCAGTTGAATGTGAATGTAGCCTGTGAGCTCTAGCGTGTAACATGTTGCTCATTAACATGCCTTCAGGACAGGGTTGTTGCCATGGGGTGTGCCTGTCCCTGCGGGTTGACTATGTGGAGCTACAAATAATTTCCAGCAGTTAGCCCATGTCGTATACTGTGGATCTCCCTGCTCAGAAAACATATAGTATGTGTTGAATATTCTCTCTGGCCATGCTGTATCCCCTGTGTAATGCTACAGATGTCCTCATAACTTTATATGGAGACAAAGAAGGAAGAGCTGCATTTATCAGCACAAGGGATCTGACATATGCAGCTGGACAATGTTTTACTTCTGTTGTATGAATGTGAGGGTGATTGTTCATACACATAAAGCTATGAATAGATGAATGTGGTGGTGTGTGTTGGACTTGTTTTTCCAGTGTCCTAGCATCAAGTCCTTTGTAAGGCGGCAGTCATTCTTCATGTGTACATGTCATGTATGTTTGTATGCACTACACACTATTGCTTTGCTTTTATAATAAAGTCGGGCAGAGGAGATCTTTGGGACATCTACTTGTAGGGTGTGGATAGTTGTTTATACACTCAGTCATTGCTCATTCAGGCAGAGCTGCTGACTAAGCACAATATCACATCCAGCCTGTAGTAAGCATAAAATCTCAACATCTTTAACTCAGTGTTACTTTCCCATTTCTCTCTGTAGGCGTCCATTCTTCTCTATGCTCCCATTTCGCTTTGTTGCCCCCTACTTATTTACAACCCTTATATTTCTATATTGTCCTTTCCCTCTGTTGAAAAAAAAAAACTAAATTCTACCAAGAGCTGAAGGTATGAGCTCCAAGCTTTGGTAACATCATTATCCGCATATCGCTTGAAGGCAGTGAGCTGAGGATTGGCTTCAAGCTTCGATATTGCCCTCACCTTGTTCCACCACTAAATCTGTATAATATGAACACTGTGCTAGGGTTCTGGCCAGCAGGTTAGCTGCAGTTTATGTGATGCACAAACTCCTCTACTGGAGAGGGGCATTACAAGTAACCTTATGGCTTCATACAACTTGGAATCTGGCCCCTGCTACTACATGGCACTTACAGCAAAACATTTCTAAAGGCTTATTTAAATTAAAATGCAATGTTTCAATATATACATAAAACGTACAGGGACAATGCACTCAAAATTAATTCTTCATTTAGAGCTTTAAGGGAACCCGTCACCACTATTTTCACAAATACAGGTAGTGACAGGTTCCTATAGAGCTCTAATAACTATTTGACACCCTGCTTGTAGCTAAAAATTATGCCCCTGAGATTCCCATATATTCAACTTTATAGTTTTATCTGGTAACTAAGCATGGCTACATGGAGTCCAGGTGGGCGTGGCCTCCTCAGGCTGAATCCAGCAGCTCCTCCCCATCCCTATCTCTGTATGCTGCTATAATGTCATGTGACCAGGGTGACATCATTGCAGGTCCTATAGCTTTTGTAACATTAGGAACTGTACACTAAGCATATATGTCATGAAATCACAGCATATGGTATCACATGAAATCACAGCAGCCTGCATGGAGAGGAGTAGAAGTCCATGGAGGCTGCTGTGATGGTTTTATGTGGTCAGATATGTACATGGGGTATAGTTTTCATATTAAGTAGCTCAAGGACCTTTGTTGATGTCACCCTGGTCACATGACATTAGGCCACGCCCCCCGTGGACTCGCTCCAAAGCTGCATAGATACCAGGCAAGATTATAACTCTGATTTTATGGGGATCTGAGGGGAACAATTTTTAGCTAAACGCAGGGTGTCCCATATAGTTCTAGAGCTCTATAGAACTCCCACGAAACCTGTATTTGTGAAAATAGTGGTGACGGGTTCCCTTAACTAAGATATAAAGCCCATCATGACTGGCCAACATTAGATCTCTGGACAACCCCTTGAAGCCATGAGACATGGGCAGGACCTGATTTACATTGTTTAGCCCACACGAGACGCACGCACACATGTAACCTAGTCAACCTTGGAAGAAAAATTAAAAAGAGAGAGATACACTGTCCGCCTGTTATACACAAAAAGTTATTGTCACTTCCTTTACATAAGATGTAACGCAATGCTGCAGCCGACAGCAGAGACAAGGTGTCATTACATCCCATTTTATAAATTTTTTTATTTTTTTGCTTGTTTTTTTTTTTGTCAGTAAACCCCTCAGTAAAAGGGTTGCTCTGTGACAAAGAAATTGACCTACTATACCCATCCCCACACTTATCACTTTACTAATTCAGTGTCATTAAAATCTTCTGCCCCCTTTTCATGAAATCATTCCTGTGCACTGCCAGCTCCTGCTACACGTACAGTTTCCATAGAAACGACCCTGTATACTGTCTCTGCTCTCCGTCTGACTGTGCTGACTGCACAGTGTTCCCTACTGGGGGTGTGTGGCTGCACCTTCCCTCGTTATGAAGAAGCTGTGCTGACCAGGGGATTGTGGAGTGTAGTCTTTAGCAGACATGGTGGCAGCCATCTTGGAGTTATGTTAGCTTTTGCAGTGAGCTGTGAAGTGACAGTTAAGAAAGAAAGTATCAGCCCAGGGTGGTGAGGTAGGGTGTTGCAACTATAATATATGCAAAAAGACTGGTTAGTTAAAAAATAAAGTAATATAGTGACCGGAGAACCCTTTTAAAGGGTTATGCCACAAAACAATTGACTGCAAAAAGCTGTCAAAGAGGTTAAAATATTCAAAATCTATTTGTATTTACCTGGAGAAAACATATAAATATAAAGGTGGGTGGCACTACTGGATGTCTGAATTTTTTCCTGGAGTTTGGGTCTTGATCTCTCAATTCTCTGTAAGAAGTGTCCCAGTACAAGGTGACATAGGCATGCGATCGAATATGCATAGGTCATGTGTGCTCTAAATTCCTAAGCGAAAGTACTCAGATGCAGAGGTGAAAGATGGAATGGCACTCACCGCATTCCTTTTACAGTGAAGGTTTATTGGTGCTACTCACAACAATACACGAAGTGTGGTACAATGGCGGGGAGGGAAGGACGTAGGCGACTCGGCTTGGCAAATAGGACAGTTTTCGCGCTCTCGCGCTTCATCTGGCTGTTTGCTCCTCCCCCTACTTGTACCACACTTCCTTGTATTGTTGTTGAGTATGCACCAATAAACCTTCAGCTGAAAAGATATGCGGTGTGCCATTCAATCTTTCTACTCCGTCCTGAAGTAAACTACCTTTCTATTGTTATTATTATGCTGTTCAGCCTCTACTCGTTTCCCACAAGAAGCGATGTGGGAGGGCCGGCCCATACACAGCCTGACAGCGGCAGTTATTGCACAACTCAGTGCTACAGAGCGACCATGCCTTCAGAGTCTCCTTCACCCCTTCTGTGCTCAATAATCCTGCATTTACGTGTCCAATAGAGTCCAATCAAATGTGTCACACACGCCCTTGTTAATTGCACCAAAAAAAGTTGGTGGCAGTCCTGTCAAAGCAGTGTAGGGGCACCAGATTCATGAAGACGTTGCGCCAGAAATCCTGAATCTGGCGTTAATTGCATCTCTTTCTGTGTATTTTGTAAGGAATTGCAACTAATTCACTAGATAGATGGATGGATAGACATGAGATAGATAGATGACAGGTGATGGATAAATAGATATGAGATAGATGGATAGATATGAGCAGTGTAACATGGAGGGACAGTGAATGGTGGAGAGTACAGGAGGAGGACTGCAGGACAGCTGTGTAACATGGAGGGACAGTGAATGGTGGAGAGTACAGGAGGAGGACTGCAGGACAGCTGTGTACATGGAGGGGACCGTGCATGGTGGAGAGTACAGGAGGAGACTGCATGAGAGCATGTACATGGAGGACCGTGAATGGTGAGAGTAACGGAGGGGACAGCAGGAAGCAGTGTACACATGGAGGACAGTGAAGGTGGAGAGTGACAGGAGAGGACTGCGGAGAGCAGTGTAACATGGAGGGACAGTGAATGGTGGAGAGTACGGGAGGAGGACTGCAGGAGAGCAGGGTACATGGAGGGACAGTGAATGGTGAGAGTACGAGAGGAGGACTGCAGAGAGCAGTGTAACATGAGGACAGTGCATGGTGGAGAGTCTAAGGAGGAGGACTGCAGGAAGCGTGTAACTGGGGGACCGGAATGGGTGGAGAGTACAGGAGGAGGACTGCAGGACCAGCTGTGTGTATATGGAGGTGACAGTGAATGTGGAGACGTACAGATGGCTGCAGGAACTGTGTAACATGAGGCAGTGAATGGGGGAGTACAGAGAGGACTGCAGGAAGCGTGTAACATGAGGACAGTGAATGGTGGAGAGTTACAGAGGAGGAGATGCAGGGAGCAGTGTAACATGGGGACCGTGATATGGTGGGAGAGTACCGGAGGAGGAACTGCAGGAGAGCTGTGTAACATGGAGGTCCAGTGAATGGTGAGGAGTACCGGAGGACTGCAGGACAGCTGTGTACCTGGAGGGCGGAAGGTGAGACAGAGAGCTGCAGAGAGTGTTGTAACTGGAGGGACAGTGAATGGTGGATGAGTACAGGAGGAGGACTGCAGGACAGCTGTGTAACATGGAGGGACAGTGAATGAGGAGAGTACAGGAGGACTGCAGGAGAGGCAGTGTACATGCAGGGACAGTGAATTGGAGGAAGTACAATAGGAGACTGCAGGAGAGCAGTGTAACATGGAGGGACAGTGAATGGTGGAGAGTACAGGAGGAGGACTGCAGGACAGCTGTGTAACATGGAGGGACCGTGAATGGTGGAGAGTACAGGAGGAGGACTGCAGGAGAGCTGTGTAATATGGAGGGACAGTGAATGGTGGAGAGTACGAGGAGGACTGGCAGTACAAGCTGGTTAACATGGAGGGAAGTGATGTGTGGATGAGTCCAAGGAGGAGGACTGCAGGACAGCTGTGTAACATGGAGGGACAGTGAAGGAGGAGGAGTACAGGAGGAGGACTGCAGGAACAACAGCTTGTGAACACATGGAGGGACGTGAATGGAGGAGTACAGGAGGAGGACTGCAGAGAGCAGGGTACATGGGGAGCAGTGAATGGTGGGAGTACAGAGGATGACGGAAGAGGAACTGGAGACAGTGAATGAGGACGTACAGGAGAGTGACGCAGGAGAGCATGGTAACATGAGGGACAAGTGGAATTGTCTGAGAGTAACAGGGAGGACTACAGGACAGCAGGTAATGGAGGGCATGGATGGGAGAGTACAGGAGGAGGACTGCATCAGGATGATCAGAGCTCAGCCTGTTACTTGTGTTATCTCTGAGTCTCCTGTGTGACCTGACTGAATGGTGGGGAGGAGAGGGCTGCTACAACTGCTATGATCCATGTTAGGAGGACTCCTCTGTGCACAGATAGTCATGTCTGGCTGCAGTTACCTTGTAGTATCTGCTGTAGGCCTCCTTTTGACACTGGTAACAGTGGCCATCCACACACATCTCTGCCCCTCCTCCTCTCACTCCCTATTGGCTGCAGTGGTTCGCTGATCTTCTCGTGTGAAGATCTGGTAGTGAGTCGACTCGGGAATCCCTGTGCGCAAGATCGGCCAGATCCAGCTTAGTCTCAGGACGGGACACAGCTACACGGGGGGCACCAGCAACCAGGCAAAAGCAGTTATCTCAGTAAGCCTTATTTTTGTAATAAGTGTAAATGGTGGAAAGTACTTGTCACCAATGCATGGACCCAATACAGCCATTTGCTATGGTGACAACACCACCCTTAAGGGATTAAACAAGGTATGCTTATGCATATGCATGAAATCAAATGGTAGGTTCTTAGTAGCTTGGACTTGAAAATGTCTGTCGTAACCCGGGACTGCCTGTATTTTAATACACCTAATTATTTTTTAATATAATTGATGTCATGAAAGTCCAGTATGAAATATTATAAGAATGGGACCTGTGGTCACTGCTACAAAACCACTAAATTGGCATGATTTTTGTCTTATGTCTTTGTCTTATGCAATAAGGATATGAGTTCAGTCACTGAAGGGAAAACTGCAGCGTGCTGTATGAGAAACACAACTGCAAAGCAGCCAAAGTGGTGGACAGCTGTGGAGCCGTCCTGGTGATAGCTCTTATCGGGTGCTCTAGCTCTAAGTGCTATGGTTACAGTTTATACCTTCCTTCTACTGGTGTTTAACAGAGAGCATAAAATCTGAATATTTGGTCTTTCTAGTTACACAGTAAAGGAAATAAATCTGCTGTGAGACCATTTTAAATGCAATAAAGTATTATGATGCGTAGATATGTCATGTTCTACCAATGAGCGCTAGCCGATGAAGCATTATTATTCGTTGTGATTGTGTTCACTTAGGTTATAAACAGTTTACTAAATTTATAAAATAATTGTCCCACAAATGAGACTTCTGACCCCCAATCAGATATAAATCCATAGATCAGAAGTAAGATATAGAATAGTGTTTGGAAAGATGTTTTCATAACTCTAGTGATGACATTTGACCGTGACAGCCAATCGGTGCAGGCCAGATCAGCCTTTTGTAAATCCAACTGAAACTAGAAGCTAAAATAAGACACACATGCAAGTTGTTCTACTAGTCTGACATGAAATCAGATTAAAGGGGTTTTCCACGAACAAAAGTTAGGCGCGATCATATCGACCCACTTCTACTCCCCTGTCTGAGAGCCGGTGTCGTCATCAGGATCTCGGTAGGTCTCACATTTGCATGGTCCTAGTCTCTGTTGAGCAGCCGGCCTGCACTCACGAGACTTCCCAGGAGCCAGAAGATGTCACCGGCTCTCAGGCAGGGGGACAGGAACGGGTCCGTATGATAGCATGTGCATAATTAGGAGCTGAAGGAGCACTGGGCCGACTGTGTGACGTCCACAAGAGCACGAATTAGCATATTAAAAGCATTTTATTTATTTATTTTGCTTTATACGGGAGACTCAGGCCTCATAAAGATACGTTCCTGAAGAAAGAGGGAAAGGCTGAGCTGTAAGTGTATTTGGTTTAAATCATGGCTACACGAGTGGTAGATTTTCTTTAAGAACAATGGTACCAAATACTAATGCGATTCATCTTAAATTTTTCAGAAAAATACCTTAAATAATCTCTCTCTCATTCTTCTGGCGTTAACAATTTTGGTAATCCTAATTGACCTAAAAAGGGAAAGGTTTATTCTGATTTCATGTCATGCATGTAAACTTCTGGTTTCAGTTGTAGTTGTGACTTGTCTTATGGAAGAGTCATTAGATTAGAGAGTTTATTCTTATAATTTTCAGCTTCTACTAGGTTATTTTAAAATCCAGAACCCGTCAATAGCTATGGTGGTTCTAATATGCCGAATATATATTTACGCACAATAGAAATTCAGCATTGGCTTAGCTGCTGAGGGAGGTGCACTGACCTGAAGGAGCAGAGCTTATATATAATACAATGAGCTCACCATCCCCTGGGATACATGAGGATCATTGCGGCACATTACCTCATGAAGATGAGGTCATCATTGATTGTTATGGGATCTGACATCAATAATTCACTGTTACATGTTTATTTTGTTCTGTGTTACAGAGACTCTCTTATTGAGTTGTCCTATAAGCATTAATCTAATTTTTTTTCTTTTTCTTTGGCTCCTAGGAAGAAAAGGAATAATGGCAGACCCCCAGAATGGTACCCACACAGCGCAGGATAACACTGATGCCGGGCCATTTGTATCCAGCCACCAGTAAGTGTTGTCCTTCTCTGTATGCACAGCACTCGATGAGCCCAGGGTATATAGCAGAAGAAGCCGCAGTGACTTTGCTTGGTGATTCCTGAGTTGCAGTCCTATAACAAAGCTGCTGCTGCTGTTAGTTGTTTTTCCCACGGTGATTGGGACACATCTGAAGCCCTGGTCCCAGTGGTATTACATACATTATGTATTCGATGTCAACAGTAACAGATGCAATTTCTAGGTAAAACATCCTTTGTGGCTGTCATAAACATGGAATCATAAGCAAAAAATGGGATGTACAGGTTGTAGCACGGGACCACTGCTGCGGATATGTGGACGCACCAGTCGCATGACTTATCACCAATGTGGTTATAAATGGAGCTTGTCAATATTTGGGTAGCACTTAAAGAGGACCTGTCACCTAAATTTTCGGCACTAGGAGCTACTTACTAAAGTAAGCAGCTCCTGGTGCTTGATCAAACGGCGCAGTGTTAGAGTGATAGCGTTACCGGAAACCTCAGGTAACGCTATCAAACACTGCGGCGGGGTACAACGTAATCATCGGACTGCTTGCAAAGCTGTCCGATGTATTCATGAGGGGGCGGTCCGAGGCGCTGCCTCTTCCCCGGACCGCCCCGCTCGCTCCATAGGCCGGCAGTGACTGCCGCGCGCTAGCCACGCCCCAACCGGAATACGTCGGACAGCTTTGCGAGCTGTCTGACAATTACATTGTATGCGGCGTTTGTTCAGAGCTTTAGTAAGCAGCTCCTAGTGCCAATAAATTGGGTCACAGGTCCTCTTTAAATAGTCTGAACTACTATGTATATTGGCCCAATGGATGACGTTGGTATTATTCGCATCTATGTGACATAAATTGTATAATACTATGTAAACTTTTTTTCAACTTCTTTTGTTTTCTCCTTTTTTCTGTTTTTCTTTCTCAGTGTAAATGTGAAAGGTGGTATGATAAAAGACCAGCCATCAAAATTTGCTCATCACTTTTCCTATAAGATGGACTATCCAGAAATGGGATTGTGTATTATTTTTAACAACAAGAACTTTCACCCATCTACAAGTAAGCTGGATAAATGCTTTGGAAGTGTTTAAAAAGCATAATAAAAAAAATAGAATATGTGCCCTTAACATTTCAGATTTTTGTTGATATTGTATTGGTGGGGGGGGGGGGGGTTGTTGCAAACATTGTTTTAAAATGCTTCATTAAGAGATTCTGCTTAGTAGTATATAAAGAAACAGGCTGAAATGAGCCCCTTAGTTACAATGTTACTTCTAGGTTGCTGTGGCAATTCTGTTTACCAGATTGAAGACAGATGACTCTTTCTCCTTTCCTGTTTGATAGGGTCATGAAGTAAGGCCATATTCACACGAATGTATGATAACGGTCGAATATATGGGTAGCATACGGACCCATTCATTTCAATGGGCAAAATGGCCATCCATTTAAATGCCGTTTTGCCCACCATACCAGATGTAAGCTGTATAAAATATAGAGCATGTCCTATTTTCTCATGTATTTCTGTTCCGTATGTCCCATAAAGTCTATGGAAACGTTTAAAATATGGGCTGCATACGGTTTTGCACAATATGCTGCGGTATATACCTGCAGTGTCCAGAACCAGTGGGTGGTGCTTTCGGTCACACAGCCAATAGTCAGCCATCCATCCATCATTTGTCAGCACACCATATAGTTTACTGATATGGTATGGATACGGTGACATACGTCCACATACAGATGAAAATCGTCACTTTTATATACGGATTCATACAGCATGGAAATACTGGACTGAAATCATACTTTTGTGAGAATGCAGCTTAAGAGTTATCCTTATGGAGACTTTGCCAATTAAGGCCACCTTGCAGACATGTGGTGACTTATAGCCATTGATTCTCCACTGGGGGATTTTGGAAAATATGCAAATACATTTTCAGGAAAGGAAAAGGAAAACCATGCCTCTGTTTGCTACGTTTTTTAAGGGGACTGCCTTTCAAGGTAGCCAAAGAAGCAATGTTTTCCTTTTCCCATCCTGGAAAACATATTCCAAAAATTCTCTAGTGGAGCATCAATGGCTAGAAGTCTCCACATGCCTTCATGTGGTCTTAATTGGCAAAGTCTCGGTAAGGTGGGGAACTTCTACCTCTGGACCCAAGTTTCATACATTGTACTGAAGAGATGGGCAGAAGAGAAAGCAGGCCCTTGGAAGTTGGGAGGCGTGACTGAGCTATAAGAAAATGACTATGCATAGATGGGTATAACAATATTGGGATAGTTGTACTGCTGTATACATACAGTTTTGTAGATATGTTTAGTTACTGTTAGTTTAATTGACAGGGTCTCTTTAATATTCTTTCTATAAATAGAGTATACATTGTACTGAACAAGGAGCTGGCTGTTAAGAGTGGACATTGCACCTTAGTTGTGGAGCGGTATTCTTTGCATCTTAGTTACATTTTTATACAAGGTGCCCCTGCAGCACTGAGCTGTAATTATACATTGATGGCCACTAAGGTGTATTTCATTTGTAGTGAGAATGGCGGTAATATTAAGTTATCTCATCAGTTCCCACACTTGTTTAACCTTGCTTGTTTCAATTATTCTTTTTTGTTTTTTAGGAATGGGAATGAGGAACGGCACTGATCTGGATGCCAGCCGACTCTATAGCACCTTCAAATCTTTAGGATACAAGGTCGATGTATACAATGATCAAAAATGTGCTGATATCTATGGACGTCTTAAGAAAGGCAAGTCATGGACACTATTTAGATTTTGTTTAGTTTTTTGTACAGTTTTTATCCAGTTAGTAAGTATTTTGTTAATAGTGATCTAGTATTTATTTCCAGAGAAGGGAAATGTAGACAAGCATATCCTTCAGCGTTGTATCAGATGAGGAGGGTGCCTGCACTTTGGTGATAGTCCAAATTTAATCCAATCCTTAAAACCACACTGCATACACAATGCCATTGAGCAGGCAAGCTCACATGCAGTGCGGTGGCCCTGTTTCTGTACATTACTCCCAGAGACAGTCAGCTTACAGCTGTGAGCGAACTGTTGGACATTGCTGGTGAAGGCACCCTTAAAAGTAAAGTGGTGGGGGCCCTGGGACACGTGCTTCCTTTCTTATAAAAGTATCTAAAAATTGTCTAAATCCCTTGATAAATGTGGTGAAAAACATATTAGGAAATATGTTTGCACCTAATTATGGTGTAAACACATACATTTGCCCTATTTTGTGGCCATTATGTTTTCTTAAATTTGGAATGCATTTGGATAATTTTAAATATTTAACCCACAGTATCTGAGGATGACCACAGCAATAGAAGTTCATTTGTGTGTGCACTCCTGAGCCATGGAGAGGATGGGAAGCTGTATGGAGTGGACGACTGTTTGCCTATTAAGAACCTGACAAGTCTTTTCCGTGGCGACCGCTGCAAGACCTTAGTGGGAAAACCAAAATTATTCTTTATCCAGGTAACTATTCTCGCTAAAAAAGGGGCATTCGATACCCCACAATTCATTGGGATTTTGCACAATTGCTCATATTTTTTTTCCAAAACAGGCTTGCAGAGGCACAGACCTTGATCCAGGAGTTGAAACAGACAGCGGTGGTGAATCCTCTGAAGAAACATATAGAATCCCGGTTGAAGCGGACTTCCTCTATGCCTATTCTACTGTCCCAGGTATCTAGCATTTACGTTACATTTTCCTTGCAGTTACTTTGGCAGTATAAACATACCTTTTAGATGCAAAAAGTCAAAGAAAACTTCCAAAAGCTGCATGATTTTGGAATATTACCCCGGAAACTAGTAGAGGGGTGGTCACTTTGCTGCACAGTTTCAGCTCCTAAATGCTAGTGTCAACCAACATGCTTATCAGGCTTGTGGTACTCGGCACAATTTATAAATAAAAATTATCTCCTATTCACTGGAGGGGACATAATTATGTCCAAATTAAAGCCAATCTGTACAGCGGTCATCCCGGATAATAGAGGAGGGAATAGGGTTGTGGTCGAGGAGCTATAAATGTTCCTGTCTGTGTCCTATACAAGCAGCAGATTTAGGCAGCATGCCCACTAGTTTGTGCTGTTCTGGTTTTGCAAACAGCAGATCTGCTGTCCGTTGTTTGCTATACATCTGTCAGCGGTGGGTGATGTCCGCTCATATGCCAAAAATGGACTATACAAGCCGCAAACATGGGCAGGACTAGAGCCAAGTTTTCCCTCAAAGTCGGTCAAATATAAAGCTTCTGACCTAATTTTCACATGAGTTGAATCATGTTTAGTAGTTGCAGGTGTAGGTCACTTCAGAAGCCTCTATCTTGTGTTCTATAGGACCTAAAGACATGCTTTTTGTGTCATACTAAATATGTGGGAACTGGATATTTATCTCTCAACTATGTATCTTTTTTTTCTGTAGCTCACAAAGCCATAAGCCTGAGTTCTGAAAGATGAGAGGTTTATCTTTTAATGTGACACACAATCCTGTTTCTAGGTGCTATAAAACAGATGATAGTGATGCTGAAGTGACACCACTTCAATAAACTTGACTCCTCTCCTCTGAAAATGAGGTGAAAATAGTCATATTTGGCTGACTTTGGGGAGATTTTTTTTAAAGGTAAACCGATGAGATTTCACATAAAAGGTGAAATGCTACAATTCATACTCTAGCTGGGGGTGCTAGTAGTTCAGTGGGTTAACACCTCTTGACAGGTTCTCTTTTAAGAAACCTTTTACATTATGAATAATATGTGTGCATCTTTTAAAGGTTTGTTGTGTTTTTTTTTTTTTTTTTTTTTTATTCCTTCCTAGGCTATTACTCATGGAGAAATACAGTGAATGGCTCCTGGTTTATTCAGTCACTATGTGAGATGCTAAAATTACACGGCAAAAGCCTTGAACTTGTGCAGATCCTCACATGTGTAAATCATATGGTGGCGCTGGAATTTGAATCTTGCTCCAATCACATAGAATTTCATGCAAAGAAGCAGATCCCCTGTGTGGTGTCCATGCTCACAAAGTCGCTGCGCTTTCCATAAGACAGGAGGCATCTGCTATGATCGGCATGTTGTAACCCCAGAACCTCCCTTCATTCCATACAGACGAGCAGGAGTGTTACACGCCAACTGGTGGACACTAGCGGGGATCATGCAGCAGGACCCGATTGCTCCTGTGTAGAAGATTTATGTTTTATTTAAAAGGGAATAGAAAAACCAGTGAAAAGGATTCTGTACGTTGTGATGTATGATGCGTTTTGTTACTCGTGCATGCGTTGTGGTGCTTATTCACTTCTATACAAATGAAATGGACCTGTTTTTTTTAAATTCTGAAATGGATTTTCTACAGCAAATGTCAATTTTTACTATCATCAGGAAATACAAGCTATTTGTAGCATTACGCAGACTTGAATCACTAGGCTGTAAAGGAGCCTATATCCAGCTTCTGGCTATATATGCATTTCAGTTATAGATTGATAACCATAGCACAAGCACATGGGTAGTCATTGTGTATAGAGCAGAAATATACCAGAAACCTGCACAATCATTTCTATGAATGTATAGTGATTTCCTTATTGTCATGTATAAGGGCTCAGTACTCCAGCATCTACTCTGTATATACTTGACTTATGAATGATATCAACTTTCCTTAATGATTCTTAATACAAATCCATGTCCTGGATTTCTACCATAAACACATATGGGATTTCTGCTCTTTCCACAGATTTAGGACACTTAAAAATGAATAAATGCATGCTCAAAGGTAACTAAAGAGCCAAATACTTGTGTGTTATAGTATAAAAGTGCAAAAATGGGATTTCTATGGGTGTAAAGACAGCGTTTGTCCATGGTTTACCCATCCTTTCCATAGGGGCTTTATGATGACAATCTGCAGGCTGCATAGGCAAAGTTGCCAACTTACTTCTACATGATCATTACTGTGCAATAGACTCTTGGTTAAATCTTATACTTGATTATAACTTTGGACAGTTCACGCACTGAAATGTAAATAGACTGTATGTTCTTTGATGCAAATTTACCAGCCATACAGGATTAATAAAAAAAAAAATTTTCATGTTACATGTACATTTCACTCTCTTACTGTGATGACGCTTGTGTGATCTGTTTGTGAATAAATACTCTACTTGACGTGTCCTGTCCTGGTGTCTTTTATCTGCCGCTATAAAACTGGATCAAAGGATGCATTTACTCCACTTGTCCTCATCTTTGTTTTTTCTAATTCATTATGAAAGCATTATTAACCCCTCACGTCTGCACCTGTTACCACCTTAAAGAGAACCCGTCAGGCAAAATAACCCCCCTAATCTAAATATATTTTCATAAACTGCCATTAGAGAGCATTGCCTCTATCCCTTCATTGTCCCTCTACATGCCTGTAAACCTAAGCAATGAGGTCCTAAAGCTGTATGCAAAAGACCTGTGAAATGTCCAATGAGTCATTAGCATATTCAAGCTGTCCAGCTTATTCATGAGTGGGAGGCACAGCCACGCCCCCAGTGCTTGACTGACAGCTGCTCCATGTAATCGGGGCCGATTCTAGCATATTTGCTGCCTGAGGCGAATATTAAAATTAGTAATATACTGTATCCCATATACAGCCCCCTCCCAGCTTAGTAATATACTGTATCCCATATACAGCCCCCTCCCAGCTTAGTAATATACTGTATCCCATATACAGCCCCGCCTTCTTGACACTACAGATGTCCTTCGTTACGACCGAAAGATCCATGGGTAAGCAGGCGGAGCTCCTCACAAAAATAATATGTGACCCTGTCTATGCATTGCTACCTCTTCCTACCAGTCCCAAGTAGTGAATTAAGGTATTAAATACGACTGAAAGCCGCATCTTTTTTTAAGTTAGTTGGAATGCAGGAAGATTCTTTCATCCTGTCTGGTGTGCTGGGGTGATGGGTTCCACCTCGGGTGCCCACATAAAGGGAGTCCGAGTGCCGCCTCTGGCACCAGTGCCATAGGCTACGCCACCACTGCCCAGGTGGTCAGATCGCGTCCTACCATATACTGCAATACTCTGTATTGCTAATATGGCATTTTGCAGCACATTCATTACAATGAGCACTGGCTCGTACCGAATCGCAGAAGCTATGTGCCTCGTGTCAAACGAAGAGGGTGGCAAACCGATCGCGCTCGTATAAGATGGCGGCGGCGTGCGCACCGTATCATACATCCGTTATACTCTGCGCCGATAGAGCTACGGCGCAGAGCGTTTAAGCGGGTTAATAAAGTGTCAATAAGTAAGGTCCATTTTGTATTGGTGTGTAGGAGAATCAGTGTAATTTTCTTGCAGTTCGTGTAGACATTCCACCATACAAGAGTGTAGGAAACCCACAGTCCTATCAGGCTGGATAACAAATGCTAGGCCCTGCCTGTATGCGTGCTTTGGCACCTTCCAATTGTGGGGAGGGGTTGGTCAAGCAGGGTCTCCAGTAAGAGCACCTTAAAGGCTGTGGTCTGCAGGCAGGGGCCGCATCTGCCATGAGGTGGATTGAAGACTGATGGACCCTGGGGGGGGGGGGGGGCAGATGCCCTTAAGTACCGATTGACAAAATTTGGCAAGTTGTACGATCAGAAAAATCATTGTCGTGCTCGGTGTCTTTAAGACATGCAAACACATATTAGGTTTGTAAGATAGTTACATGTTTGCATTGTAATAATTATTACTACTGTTAAAGCTCAAAACACATTTGGGACATGTTATTTTTTCTTTTTTTTTACTAGCTGGGAGGGGGCTGTTATGGGATACAATTAATTACAAGCTGGAGGGGGGCTGTATATGGACGGTACAGGTATTTACTAGACTGGGGGCTGTATATGGGATACAGGATTACTAGCTGGGGGGGTGGATATAGTATTGGGTATACAGGTATTATTACTAAGCTGGGAGGCTGTATATGGGATACGTAGTATATTACTAAGCGGGAGGGGGCTGTATATGGGGTACAGTATATTACTAAGTGGGGGGGCTGTAGTATATGGGATATACAGTATATTACTAAGCGGGAAAGGGGCTGTGCTATATGGGTACAGTATATTCTAAGCTGGGGGGCTGTATATGGGATATCAGTATATTACTAAGCTGGGGGATGTATAGGGATACAGTTGACTACTAAGCTGGGGAGGGGGCTGTATATGGGATACAGTAAATACTAAGCGGGGAGGGGGCTGTATATGGGATACAGTACATTACTAAGCTGGGAGGGGGCTGTATATGGGATACCAGTATTACTAAGCTGGGGGGGGCTGTATATGGGATACAGTATATACTAAGCTGGGAGGGGGCTGTATATGGATACAGTATATACTAAGCTGGGAGGGGGCTGTATATGAGTGTACAGTATATTTACTAAGTGGGGGGCTGTATATGGATCAGTATATTACTAAGCTGGGGGGTGTATATGGGATTACAGTAATACTAAGCGTGGAGGGGGCTGTATATCGGGTACAGTATATTGACTAAGCTGGAGGGTATGTATGATCGGGATACAGTATATTACTAAGCTGGGGGGGATGTATATGGATACAGTATATTACTAAGCTGGGAGGGCTGTATATGGGATACAGTATATTAACTAGCTGGGAAGGGGCTGTATATGGGATACAGTATATACTAAGCGGGGGGCTGTATATGGATACAGTATATTACTAAGCGGGGGGCTGTATGGGATACAGTATATTATAAGCTGGGGGGGCTGTATATGGATACAGTATATACTAAGCTGGGAGAAGGGGTGTATAGGATACAGTATATACTAGATAGGGGGTGTATATGGGATACAGTATATACTAAGCTGGGAGGGGGCGTATAGTGGGATAAAGTAATTATACTAAGCTATGGGGAAGGGGCGTATAGATGGGTCAGTATATTACTAAGCTGGAGGGGGCTGTATATGGGGATACAGTATATTACTAGCTGGGAGGGGGCTGTATACGGGTACAGTATATAATAAGCTGAGGGTGATGTATATGGGATACAGTATATTACTAAGATGGGGGGGATGTATATGGGATACAGTATATTACTAGCTGGGGGGTGTCTATGGGGTACAGTTAATACCTACGCTGGGGGGCTGTATATGGGATACCAGTATATTATAAGCGGGGAAGGGTGTTATGGGATACGTATATTATAGGGCTTGGGGGGCTGTATGGGATACAGTTATATACTAAGCTGACTGGGGGATACAGTAATGAATGGGGATACAGTAATTACTAAGCTGGTGGAGGGGGTGTATATGGGATTACAGTATATACTAAGCGTGAGGGTGTATGGTACCATAGAAGCTGGGGGGCTGTATATGGGAATACAGTGATATTACTACGCTGGGGGATCCATTGTGTGTGCTGGTCTCTTCTATCAGATCCATCGTGTGTGCCGGTCTCTTCTATCAGATCCTTCATGTGTGCTGGTCTCTTCTTAAACAGCTAATTGATTTCCATCCGCAATTCCATGGATGAATTAATGCTAATGCAAAATTATTCATTTTTTTATTTTGTTTTATCAAACTAAGGTATCCTTATGGCACACTTCATGAGAAGGCATCAATACTGCCTATGGATATTTTTTGTAGGGAAGTAAAAAAAAAAAAAAAAGTTTGAGTACATTTTAAGCCAGTTGGACACACATACCTCCCAACTTTTGGGAAAGAGAAAGAGGGACAAAAAGTCCCTCCCCCTTTAACATGGCCCCCTCTAAAGCATGCCCATTGCCCCACCCACCCTTAAAGGAAACCCACCACTTCCGATGGTGGTTATAAGCAGCAAATGGCATGCACCAGCTCAGGGTGAGCTGGTGCTGGCGCTTATTTTCGTTATGTTTTTAAACCAATGTAAAGCGTTTAAACGCTTTATTAATCTTTATATACAAGTAGCTGCACCGCACCGTGGTACGGGCTCAGCGCACCATACGCACGACCACTTCCTATTCAGGCACACAAAGTGCTGGCACGCACGATGCGCCGAGCCCATACCACAGTGCGGTGAGGGTAATTGTATAAAAAATACTTTACATCGGTTTAATAACATAACGAAAATAAGCGCTGACACTAGCTCACCCTTAGCTGGTGCACGGCATTTGCTGCTTATAACCTCTATCGGAAATGGTGGGTTTCCTTTAATGGTCCCCACATAGTATAATGCCCCCTTACTATCTCCCATCTCCTCTCATATTATGGCCTCCTGTCCTCCATCCTCCTCATACTGTGGCCTCCTGTCCTCTTTCCCCCTCATACTGTGGCCCATATATATTGCAATAGTGTATTATAATGTTAAAATGATATAAATCATAGTGTATTCTAATTAATATTTGCTTGAACAAATATCTCAATTGAATTGAAATGGGGTGGACATGGTACTACACACATGAGATGCATCACAACATGGAATCGCTTTCAAATGTGAGATCCTGAGTTTGTAACATTTTTCTTAATCACATCCACATTTAATACTGTGGAGGAAAGTGAAAGTAAAAGAAATGAATCACATTCCTGCTGCAGAGAAACCTACGGGTGAAATGAAACAGAATTTATATACGTGGCAGATGGCGGATGTATAAAATGATACACCTAGATTAGTGTTACTAACTAATTTATGATTCACAGCTTTGATAGCAGTCATACACTGTGGTTACACTAGAAGCAGCAGGGATGACTTCACTACTACAAAAACCTTGCCGAGAAATATATGAATCAAATTTAGATGGAAATCTCCAGTCATCTTAACCCAAAAGTTACAGAGCCTTAAGGGAAAATAAGTACCTAAAATGGCAAAAACGTGTATGGCGTGGATGGGTACCGTACCGCTGCTAGGCAGCCATTGCCATCTTTGGGGACTTATATCCGGGCGCAAAAACGAGATGTACATACATACATACAATACATACAATGTATAATCACTTGATATTTTCAGAAGAAAATGTAATTTGATGGATTTTTTTGAATGAGCACACCATACACTAGAACAGTATTACAAAATAACTAAAGTATAGCAATATAAAACCTTTATTTCACAAAAATAAATGAAGATGAATTAGAGGACACCAATGCCTGTAGCAACAACATTTTCCGAAGTGTTGAATAACACTCACCAATCAGTAGGGAGTGTACAAGCCTTTGCTGTGAATGACTTCAGCACATCTGCAGCCACATGTCACAAGTCTCTCACTGCTCTGCTGGGATTTTGGTGCACTCTTCTTCCAGTCTCTTCCACAGTTCTGTGACAGTTTTTCTTGGCCATAACTTGGTCACCATGGACTTCCCAGAGATATTCTATTGGGTTTAGATCAGCCCTGGACATTTCCTTGTTTCAATGTTTTCTGTTTTAGGGAACTGCTTTACCTGTTTTACTGTGTGATGGGGGCATTGTCCTGCATTAAAATTGCTGGGTGATTGAGTGAAGAACTCAAAGAAGGAACCACGTGTTGTTGAAAACTTACATTGATTCTGCCTTGTAGCTGTATGAGGGGTCCAACTCCTGTTGCAGACAACATTCTCCAAACCATGTAACTTGCAACACCACATTTCACTGACTTTTTTACACACTTTGAATTTTCCCATCAAATCCAAATAAATGAAAGTTGCTTTCATCACTAGAATGAACTGTGGACCAATACTCCTCTGTTCATACAACAAAGGCGAGTCCAGCATTTTGATTCTTTCTGCAGAGTGGGCTTCCAGTCCAAATGCTCTTAAAGTATGTAACACTATATGACAAGACAGATCCTTACCCTGTTCAGTGCTGAATTGGTGAGCAATTCCAGCTGCAGTGTTGACACGATTACACATGGAGATTCTTTGCATTTATCCTGTCCTCTCTTACATTTGTCTTTCGTGAGCAACCTACCCTTCAAGGGGACTTGAATGAGCGTTTGATGTTGTAAAGATGTTATATTTTAGAAATCACAGACCTGGCACATCAACTTCTCTTGCTATGGCTGATAGGGTCACCCTTTAGTATTAATCTGGACAACCTGCTTCTAGAGGGTTTCAATGACTTTGCAACGGCACACCATTTTTCTAGTCAGTGAAAGCTGGAGGACGCGGTCGCACGTTGCAATTACAACTGCATCGGACCCAGTTTTGAGGTGGTTTAGGTGCAGTTTTGTTGATTTAACAGGTGAATGACATTTGTGAAACAGGTTTCCCCTACAAAATCAAATTCACCCGTTCAGTTCATGTCTTTCACCTGTTAAATTTAAAAAAAACTGCACCTAAAACCACCTCAAAACTGATTGTGATGCAGTTGTAACTGCAACTTGTGACCGCACCCTGAAAGTGTTCTCTAATTTTGATCAGTTTTGATCTCATTTACATTTTTATTCTGTGCTTTAGAACAGTGTTCCCCAACCACTGGGCCGTGGCCTAAGACCGGGCCGTGGAGCGCCTGATCCTGGGCCGCGGCCGACCTCGGTCGAAAAAAATAATCCAATACTCACCTTCCCTGTTCCCCTGTAAGATACCCACAGTCCCTTTCCCATCACCTTCAGAGCCGCGCATGCGCACAGCGTCAGTCCCCTGCCTCACAGCTGCTATAGATGGAGTTGTGGGGAGCGTCCAAACCTCAGGTATCTAACACAGTGCAGCATGCAGGGTAAGTCACCAGCCTGGGCTATACTGCACTGTCCTCCACAGACCACATAAACACAGGTCAGATGAGTCCATAAGGTGAGTCACATACATGAGAAATATTAATATTATGTTTATTTGCAGATATAAGTTGAATCCCAATGCAATGGTGGTGGGGGGTGCAGGTGTAAGAATACAGGTTGTGGGAACGTATATCCAGATAAACGTCACTATAGGCGTCTATGGCGCCCGACAGCACTACACTGACCGCACTGGCTCGTGTGGTGATGGCATCACATTGTGTCTACCAGCAATAAAGCCGTGCATTAATGCAGAAGTAAAGGAAGAGAAGACGGCAGCAGAGGAAGGTGAGAATTGGATTGTTTTTCTTTTTTAGAGTTAGGCTGGGAAAGGGACATAGGAAGGAGGGCTGTGTGGGCAGCTACAGGAAAGGGGACACTGTAAGTGTGTGTGTGGGGGGGAGGCACACAGGTAGTTACGGTTAGGAGTGCCAACATATATTCTGGCTAGACACAGACCCCATCCCACGGTCCCTGGAGAAAAATTTATGACTCACACTAGGACCACTGCTGTAGAATATTACAATTTGAAACAATTTTTTGAAACAATTTTTGAAATAAGCTATTTTGAGGCCGCTCCAGAGTCTCCACCAGCCTCCCCTGAGGCCGCTCCAGGTCTCCACCGTCCTCCCCTGAGGCCGCTCCAGAGTCTCCACCCGTCCTGCCCTGAGGCCGCTCCACTGTGCCTAGAGCCGACCCACCTGTGGCTTCCCAAGTCTTCCCGTGCCTGCTCTCCTCCTAAGGTTCATCAAAGGTTCCATCACCAAGAAGAATTGGAGGAGGCAAAGAAATGAAAGAACACGGCTGAGAAGAAGAAGAGGGGCCCTAAGGGTGGGGGGGGGTGTAATGTCACGATTATAACCCGCAGGAGATCGCTTGCACGCCGTGTCTGCTTGGCGCAGTTCCCCGCTCCCCCAGCCCTCACTTAACTCTCTCTTGGCTCGGCCTGCACTCGGCTCCCAGCATGTGGCTGCATGCTTCTTCCCTGCAGTGAGCGCTCCAGCACTAGCGGGACCAGTGATTCACTTATACTCCGCTACCGCGGGTTCGGCTGCGCATCTTTATCTCCCCCGGTGGTCCGTAATGTGGTCTGTAATGAAGCTTTATTGAAATCCTTGGTACCCTTACAGCAAAAAAAAAAAATTGAAATCCAATTGTCACTGGGGCACAAAAAAAAATCTGTCTAGAACTACAATCATAAAATATACAGTATCGACTTACATACAAATTCAACTTAAGGAATTAGAGATTAGATATCCCTAGTCCTGTCATTCTGCTGTCCTCTCCCTCTCCCCTAGCATTTCTTATCTTAGATGCCGATTCATACCTTGAACTGTGGAAGATGTGCTCTGTTATATACATACACTCACCGGCCACTTTATAGGTACACCTGTCCAACTGCTCGTTAACACTTATTTCTTTCTAAGCAACTCAGTGCATTTAGGCATGTAGACATGGTCAAGACATCTCTGCAGTTCAAACGAGCATCAGTATGGGGAAGGAAGGTGATTGGTGACCTTTGAACGTCGGTGGTGTTGGTGCCAGAAGGGCTGGTCTGAGTATTTCAGAAACTGCTGATCTACTGGGATTTCACGCCAACCATCTCTAGGGTTACAGAGAATGGTCCGAAAAAGAAAACATCCAGTGAGCGGCAGTTCTGTGGGCGGAAATGCCTTGTTGTATGCCGAGAGGTCAGAGGAGAATGGGCAGACTGGTTCGAGCTGATGAAAAGGCAACAGTGACTCAAATCGCCACCCGTTTACAACCAAGGGAGGCAGAAGAGCATCTGAACGCCAGTACGTCCAAACTTCGAGGCAGATGGGTCGTCCAGCGAAGCGAAGACCACACGGGTGCCACTTCCTTTCGCTAAGAACAGGAAACTGAGGCTACAATTTACACAAGCTCATCGAAATTGGACAGTAAAGATTGGACAAAAACGTTGCACTGGTCTGAGTGATCTCGATTTTGCTGCTGCGACATTTCGGATTTGGTTAGGGTCAGCAATTTGGTACAACAACATGAAAGCATGGATCCATCTGCCTTGTGATCAGCGGGTCAGGCTGGTGGTGGTGGTGGTGTCATGGTGTCTTTGGGCCCCTTGGTACACACGCCAGCCTACCTGAGTATTTTGCTGAGCATGTCCATCCCTTTATGAGCACAATTACCCTGTAACATCTGATGGCTACTTTCAGCAGGATAATGCGCCATGTCATAAACGCTGGATTCATCTCAGACTGGTTTCTTGAACATGACAATGAGGTTCACTGTACTCAAATGGCCTCCACAGTCACCAGATTCACTCCAATAGAGCATTTGGGATGTGGTGGACGGGAGTTCGCATCATGGATGTGCAGCCGACAATCTGCGGCAACTGTGTGATGCCATCATGTCAATATGACCAAAATCTCTGAGAGGACTTCAGCACCTTGTTGATCTATGCCACAAAGATTGAGGCAGTTCTGAAGGCAAAAGGGGTCCAACCCGTTACTAGCATGGTACCTAATAAAGTGGCCTGGTGAGTGTATTAATGCATCACAATGTGCAGACGATTCTCCATTCGTAGTGTGTCAGATTAAATGCCGGGGCCATCTGACACTGCGGGCCCATAGTAGCTACGATGGCTCTACTCCCTGACATTTCTAAATTGTGTTGTTCTCTAATCTGATCTCCAGTGTAAATAACTATCTGTGTCGGTAAGCATTACAACTATGACTGCTATATTCATTTTCTAATCTAGTATTGCTTTCTGTTTTTATAAAATTTTCAGAAAAAAATTAAAAAGGTGCTTTGTGGTGGTATTTACATGTGAGGAAAACACACACTCCTCATGTTTGGCGTGTGATTGGTCTAAGAAGGAAATAGTTTCATGTGTGATGTGTACAGGAAATGGCTGCTGCTACTGAGTCTATAAGGAGCTGATGTCACATATATCTCTGTGCAGTTTGGTTGTTTTGATGGTATTGTACAGGCTAATCATGTGTTGGCGGGTATTACCCTACCGTACACACATTAATGTGCAATTTTCATAAACCCCCTTAAGACACCCACACTCATTTTCACTTGAGGACCCAAGCCCTATTTTACAAATCTGCCACGTTGTACTATATGCAATTATAACTTTAGAACGCTTGAACTTACCAAGGTGATTTTCAGATCATTTTTTTGGGACATTTTGTACTTCACCGTATGGTATATTTGGGTTGAAATGTTTTGCATTTATTTATTAAATTAGGTGAAAACTTAGGAAAATAAACAATGTTCTGATTCTAGGATGTTTATGCTTCATGCATAAGTTAGGTTAACCACCAACAAATAGGTTACTATACTAACTTAACCAATGTCTACTTTATGTTTACATAATTTTTTAAAATGCATTCTGCACCAGGATAAAAGAATTGTAAACCAAGTACAACTGACATACGAGTAGTGCCTTTTTTGCTTTCTGCATTCTTAGTTGTTTTACAATAAAAAGGCTTCACTGGTTATGCAAATGAGCCTCAGGGGTCCAGACTCTATAGAAGTCAAGCGATTTGGGCCCGAAGGCTCATATGCATAGTTTTTAAACTTCTTTCTTAAAAAAACAAAGGCAATATAAGCTACAAGAATGAGTCTTGGATGGCGCACACCATTATATCAGTGTGCTTGTTTTACAATCTTCATCTGATGGTAGATTTAAGTTTAGATAAGTTATTTATTTATTAGGATGTTAGAGCTTACAAATCAATCAGCAATTTCCAGGTTTTCATGAAATTGAAGGGTATGGCTCATTTCAGCTTCGGGAACGTATATCCAGATAAACGTCACTATAGGCGTCTATGGCGCCCAACAGCACTACACTGACCGCACTGGCTCGTGTGGTGATGGCATCACATTGTGTCTACCAGCAATAAAGCCGTGCATTAATGCAGAAGTAAAGGAAGAGAAGACGGAAGTCCAGTCCCGATAATAGAGAGGGAATAGGGTTGTGGTTCGAGGAGCTAGAAATGTTCCGTCGTTCTGTGGTCCTATACAAGCGCAGATTTTAGCGCATGCCACTAGTTTGTGCTGTTCTGGTTTTGCAACAGCAGATCTGCTGTCCTTTGTTTGCTATACATCTGTCCAGCGGTGGGATGTCCCTCATATGCCAAAAATGGACACTATACAAGCCGCAAACTGGCAGGACTAGAGGCCACGTTTTCCCTCAAAGGTCGTCAATATAAAGCTTCTGACCTAATTTTCACATGAGTTGAATCAGTTTTAGTAGTTGCGTGTAGGTCACTTTCAGAAGCCTCTATCTTGTGTTCTATAGGACCTAAAGACATTCTTTTTTGTGGCATACTAAATATGTGGGAAACTGGAGATTTATCTCTCACATTTACTCTTTTTTCTGTATCCACAAAGCCTAAGGCCTGAAGTTCCTGAAAGATGAGAGTTTCTTTTTCATGTGACACAACACAAATCCTGTTTTTCTAGGTGCTATAAAAACAGATGATAGTGATGCTGAAGTTGACACCACCTTCCAAGAAACTTGACTCCTCTCCTCCTGAAATGAGGTGAAAATAGTCATATTTGGCTGACTTTTGGGGATATTTTTTCTTAAGGTAACCGTTATATTTCACCTAAAAGGTTGAAAATGCTACAATTCATACTCTAAGCTGGGGGTGCTAGGAGTTCAGTGGGGTTAACACTCTTGACAGGTTCTCTTTTAAGAAAACCTTTTACATTATGAATAATATGTTTTCCTCTTTTAAAGGTTTTTGTGTTTTTTTGTTTTTTTTTTTTTTTTTTTTATTCCTTCCTAGGCCTATTCTCATGGAGAATACAGTGAAGGCTCCTGGTTAATTCAGTCACTATGTGAGATGCTAAAATTCACACGGCAAAAGCCTTGACTTGTGCAAGATCCTCAACATTTGTAAATCATATGGTTTGCGCTGGAATTTGAATTCTTGCTTCCCATTACACATAGAATTTCATGCAAAGAATCAGATCCCCTGTGTGGTGTCCCATGCTCAAAGTCGCTGGCGCTTTCCCATAAGACATGAGTCATCGGCTTATGATCGGCATGTTGTAACCCCAAACTCCCTTCATTCCATACATAACGAGCAGGAAGTGTTACACGCCAACTGGTGGACACTAACCGGGGACAAGCGCAGACCCGATTGCTCCTGTGTGAAGATTTATGTTTTATTTAAAAGGGAATAGAAAAACAGTGAAAAGGATTCTGTGACGTTGTGATGTCGGATGCGTTTTTGTTCTTCTACTCGTGCATGCGTTTAGTGCTTTATTCATTCTATACAAATTAAATGACCTGTTTTTTTTAAATTCGAAATGGATTTTCTACCAAATGTCAATTTTTACTATCATCAAAATACAAGCTATTTTGTAGCATTACGCAGACTTGCAATCACTAGGCTGTAAAGGAGCCTAATCCATACTTCTGGTATAATGCATTTCAGTTATAGATGGTAACCATAGCACAAGCACATGGTAGTCCTTGTGTATAGAGAGAAATATACCAAGAAACCTGCACCATCATTTCTATGAAGTTATAGTGCTTTCCCTTTATTGTCCTGTATCAGGCGCAGTACCAGCATCTACTCTGTATCATACTTGACTTATGATGATATCAACTTTCCTTCATGATTCTTAATACAAAATCCATGTCCTGGATTCTACCAAAACACATATGGGATTATGGCTCTTTCCATCAGATTTAGGACACTTAACAATGAATAAATGCAGGCTCAAAGGTAACTAGAGCCAAATAAACTTGTGTGTTATAGTATAAAAGTGCAAAAATGGGGATTCTATGGGTGTAAAGACAGCGTTTGTCCATGGTTTACCCATCTTTCCATTAGGTGCTTTATGATGCAAATCTGCAGGCTGCATAGGGAAAGTTGCCAACTTACTTCTACATGATCATTACTGTGCAATGAACTCTTGGTGTAAATCTTATACTTTGATTATAACTTTGGACAGTTCAACAAACACCGCACTGAAATGTAAATAGACGGTATTGTTTTTGATGCAATTTACGCAGCCAACAGATTAATACAACAAAAAATTTTCATGTTAATGTACATTTCAGACTCTCCTTACTGTGATGACCTTTGTGTGATCGGTTTTGTTATAAATACTCACTTGACGTTTCCTTTCCTTGTGGTCTTTTAATCTGCCGCTATAAAACGGATGCAAGGAATGCATTTCTACTCCCTTGTCCTCATCTTTGTTTTTTTTGCTAATTCCTTATGAAAGCATTATTAAAACCCCTCACGTACCTGCACCTGTTTACCCAACCTTACAGAGAAACCCGTCAGCAAAAGAACCCCCTAATCTCAATATATTTTCATAAACTTGCCATTAAGAGCATTGCCTCTATCCCTTCATGTCCCCCTACATGCCTGTAAACCTAAGTCATGAGGTCCTACAGCGTATGCAAAAGACCTGTGAAATGTCCAATGAGTCATTAGCATATTCACGCTTTCCCGCTTATTCATGAGATGGGAGGCACAGCCACGCCCCCATTGCTTGCCTGACAGATGCCCATGTATTCGTGGCCGATTCTAGCATATTGCTGCCTGAGGCGAAGATTAAAATTAGTAATATACTGTATCCCATATACAGCCCCTCCAGCTTTAGTAATATACGGTATCCCATATACAGCCCCCCCTCCCAGCTTAGTATTACTGTATCCATATACCGCCCCCTCCCAGCTTAGTAATATACTGTATCCCATATACAGCCCCAGCTTAGTAAATATACTGTAATCCCATATACAGCCCCTCCCATCTTGTATATACTGTATCCCATATACAGCCCCTCCCAGCCTTAGTAATATACTTGTATCCCATATACGCCCAGCTAGTAATATACTGTAATCCCATATACACCCCCCAGCTTAGTAATATACTGTATCCCATATCAGCCCCTTCCAGCTTAGTAATATACTGTATCCCATATACAGCCCCCCACTATTAATATACGTACCCCCATTATATACCCCCCCAGCTTAGTAATATACTGTAGCCCATTACATCCCCCCCATCTTAGTAATATACTGTTACCCATATACATCCCCTCAGCTTAGTAATATCTGTACCCGATATACAGCCCCCTCCCAGCTTAGTAATATACTGTATCCCATATACAGCCCCCTCCCAACTTAGTAATCTACTGTATCCCATATACAGCCCCTCCCAGCTAGTAATAATACTGTATCCCATATACAGCCCCCCTCCCAGCTAGTAATATACTGTTCCCATATACAGCCCCCAGCTTATAATATACTGTATCCAATTCGCCCCTTCCCAGCTAGTAATATACTGTATCCCATATCACCACAGCCCCATCCCGCTTAGTAATATACTGTATCCCATATACAGCCCCAGCTTAGTAATATAGCTTTATCCCATATACCCGCTCCCCCAGCTTAGTAATATACTGTATCCATAGACAGCCCCCTTCCCAGCTTAGTAATATCTAGTCTCCCATATACAGCCCTTTCCCAGCTAGTCACTATACTGTATCCCATTAGTACATCACCCCCCTCTTATTAATATACTGTCTCCCATATACAATCCCCTCAGCTTCGTAATTACTTTGACCCGATTACAGCCCCCTCCCCAGCTTATAATATACTGTAACCCATATACAGGCCCCCCCAGCTAGTAATATACGGTATCCCATATACAGCCCCCCCAGCTTAGTAATATACTGTCCCCGATATACATCCCCCCTCCCCGCTTAGTTAATATACTGTATCCCATATCAGCCCCCCTCCAGCTTAGTAATATACTGGTATCCCATATACGCCCCCCCAGCTTAGTTAATATACTGTATCCCATATACAGCCCCCTCCCAGCTTAGTTATACTGTATCCCATATACAAGCACCCCTCCCAGCTAGTAAATATACTGTATCCCATATACAGCCCCCGCCCCTTAGTAATATCCTGTATCCCATTACATCCCCCAGCTTATTAAATATACTGTCATCCATATACAGCCCCCCCGCTTAGTAATTATACTGTACCCCATATACATCCCCTTCCCAGCTTAGTAATATACTGTTAAATCCCATATACAGCCCCCCCCCAGCTTAGTAAATAATACTGTACCCCATATCCAGAGCCCCCTCCCGCTTAGTAATATACTGTTCCCGCATATCAAGCCTCCACCAGCTTAGTAAATACTGGTATCCCATATATATCCCCATCTGTAGTAATATACTGTATCCCAATATAACAGCCCCCCCCGCTTAGTAATATACTGTACCCCCATATACCCACCCCCCTCGCCATCTTTGGGAGGTATATACTGTATCCCATATACAGCCCCCTCCCACTTAGTAATAAAACGAAAAAATAACAATTCCTAACCAAATGTGTTTTGAGCTTTAACATTAGGAATAATTATTAACAATGCAAACATGTAACTTCTACAAACCTAATAGTTGTTTGGCATGTCTTAAAGACAAACCGATGCAAATTGATTTTTCTGATCGTACAAAACTTTCCAAATTTTTGTCAAGCTGTACTTGAAGGCAGTCCTGCCCCCCCCCCCCCCCGTCAGGGGTCCATCGTCCTTCAATCCACACCCTCATGGCAGATGCGCCCTGCCTTCAGTACACAGCCTTTAAAGGTGCTCTTACTGGAGAACACTCATTGACAACCCCGACCCCACAATTGGGAAGGTGGCCAAAGCAGCCATGACATGCAGTGGCCTAGCATTTGTTACAGCCTGAATAGGACTGTGGGTTACCTACACATCGTGTATGGTGTAATGTCTACAACGAGACTGCAGAAAATTACAACACTGAGTCTCCTCACACCAATACCAAATGGACCTTATATTGACACTTTTTTAACCCCTTAACGCTCTGCGCCGTAGCTCTAACGGCGCAGAGGTATAGGAGTGTATAAGGCTGGCGCCGCCATCTTTATAACGCGGCGTCGTGCTTTGCCACGCTTCGTTTGACACGAGGCTACATAAGCTTTCCTGCAGATTCGTTAACAATGAGCCCAGTGGGCTCATTGTAATGATGTGCTGCAAAATGCCATATATTGCAATCCAGAGTATGCAGTATATGGTGGAGCGATTCTGACCACCTTGGCAGTGTGGCGAACCTATGGCACTGGTGCCGAGCGTCACTCGGACCCCTTTATGTTGGTGCGACCCCTGCCATCACCCCAGCACACCAGACAGGAATGAAAGAATCTTCCGCAGTTCCATACCTTTAAAAGAATGCGGCTTTCAGTCGTATTTTTTAATACTTCTTCACTACTTGGGACTGTAGGAAGAGGGAGCAATGAATAGACAGGTACACAAATTATTTTTTGGAGGATCTCCTGCTGGACCCATGATCTCTGTGTACAGAAGGAACTGAAATAGCTAAAAGATGAAAATTTCCATCTTTCTATTGTGTTTGCTGTCTCATGGAGGCCAATCTGATTTAAGTTGTTGAAAAGGGAGCATCAGTTACTGCTTTATTTTTTATTGGCACCCTTCGCGATAAAAATCAGGTTTTTGGGTTGCAGTTTGGGCACTCGGCCTCTAAAGGTTTGGCCATCACTGACCAGGGTTAATGTATCCTATATTGTCCTAAGAAAAGTGGGAAAAAAAAAGGAAAAAACATTTAAAAACTAACAAAAATAATAAACTTATTAAAATTCAAATCACAAGTAAAACCACAAACATATTATTATCGCGCGTCCCAAAATGCCCGATCTATCAAATATAAAAACGGTTACGGCCCGACGGTGACCTCCGCGGCGGGAAATGGCACCCAAATGTCCGATTGCAATTTTTTACCCATAAAAAATGAATAACAAATGTAAAAATGTCGCCCAGACCGTCATAATGTTAGCAATGAAAACGTTAGCTCATTTCGCAAAAAATTCTCCCCACACATCTCCCGTGCGCCAAGTATGAAAAAGTTATGCTGTCAGAAGTTGGCAAAAAAATTTTTTTCTTTTTTTGTACACATTTCAGTTAATTTTGAAATGTATGAATACACAATCACCTGGGAAATTTGGTATCCACACCCCGCGATCGCCGCGAACCAAAGAATAAAGCTGAGGTGTTATTTTGGATTCACAGTCACAGAAGTCGAAAAAAAAACCAGCCCCACAAGTAACGTGAAACAAAAAAAAATGACACGCCGTGCATTTTTTTTTTCAATTTTCCACATTGGATTGGAATTTTTTTCCGCTTCGCAGACACGGGCAATGTTAAATAAATAACATTACGTGAAAGTTAATTTGTATGCCAAATAAGCCCTCAACACAGTCTGTACCGTAACAGAAAAAAGTTATGGATTTTTGAAGTTGGAGAGGAGAAATGAGCGAAAAAAACCCTGCGTCCTTAATGGGTTAATAAATGTAAGGTCTATTTCCTATTGGTGTGGAGGAGAATCATCTAATTTTCTTGCAGGCTCGTGTCTACACTCCACTCTACTAGGTTGTTTTAAGCATCCCCCAATACAGCTCTTTTTTGCAAAACATGCCAAAGAAAGTTTGGCTTTGTTGACAGCATCACTGGCCTCCTCTATATAAATAGCAGAGACCCCAGCAGTGAGGGGCAGCGCTGCATTAAATGGGAGAGGGGAAGACAGTAAGTATAATCTCTTATTATTGTTACAGCCCTGCCCATCCATATATAAATATTTTATATACCTGGGCAACCCCTTGTGGAATCAGGAGTCTTCTACTGTTGCTGATAGAGGTCCTCTAGTTTCTTGTCCACCACTGCGGACATGAAATTGAGCCGTCACACTCTAGCAATTTTCAGTCCACTCCCCTACTATTACACTAAAAAGGCTTAAAGAAGGACCTGTTCACTGCGCCCCTAAAAATAACAATGTTTCAAATATGTTTTGAGCTTTACACATTAGTAATATTAATAACAATACAAATCAATACAAACTAATATTGTTTTACAATGTCTTTAACCCCCTTAGACGCAGCCTGTTTGCAGTTGTAGGCCTCGCCCTTTTTTTGGAAATTGACCAGTGTCCTCTTCCGTGGTAATAACTTTTCAACGCTTTAAGTATCTCTTGATTTTGAGATTGTTTCTCGTGAGACATTGTAGTTTTATGTTAGTATTGGTCATTTCGGGTGATTCCGTTCGGCTTTTTTTGGGGGGTAAAATTTCAAATTTAGGAAAAATTTGAAAAAAATGACTATTTTCAAAGTTTCAATGTTATAATTTTTAGTACAAAAAGTTATACGTCACAAAATTTTTTTTGATAGAAACGCTTTTGGCCCATTTGGTCTTGCTTTTTCTATCCATAAATTTGTTTAATTGTTTTTACGTTTCCAATTATTTTTATGATGTGAGAGTTTTGATTTTTAGGCAACCTCTCAGATTTTCTTTAAATTTGAAAATGCTAACTTTTGGTGATCATTCAGTTGGAAGTGCCCTATAAAGCCTATTACTATATACCCCCACAAGTAACAGCCATTTGTATGAACCGACATCTCAACCTATTCAAATCAAGCATTTAAGAAAGTCTGTTAACCTTAATTATTTTTTCCGGAGCATATGAAAATGGAGTGGAAATTTTGAAATGTCATTTTTGGATTTCAAATCTTCCAATTAAGCCCTAAACGGATACCTGCAGAATGAATTTGAGTAAATAATATTCCTAATTTCCTTTGCCCTGCTTCTTCCGAGTATACGGCAATACCAGACCATGTGGATGGTCAGCTGCTGGGTCCCCGCACAGCGATGTCCAGAACAGAGTTAGCGATACTGGGAATTTGGAAGGCCCATTTTGGGCTGCAAATATTTTGTGTGCCACAGTGTAATAAGACCCTCTAAGTAAAAGTACAATAGAAAAACCCCCCAAATGGTCACACCATTTCGGAAACGAGAACCCCTCAAAGAATTTATCTTGGTTGTGGTGGCATTTTAAAAAAATTAACCCCCGCCACGCTGTCAAAATTTAATGCAAGTAAAATGGTGAGGTAAAATTTGCGTTTTTATCTCAAAAATGTCATTTTAGTGCCTCATATACTGTGCCCAACCCTTCCACTTTAGACAACACCCCAAAAATCATTCGCGGGTTGTCCTGAGTACAGCAATACCACACATGTGCCAATAAATTTACAGACTGGGCACAACAGAATGGATGAGACGGAGGAATTGAAATTTTGATTTTCCATCTTCCGTTCTCATACCTTTCTGGATTTGGAGTGCATGGTCATGTTGGCCGGGCCCGTGAGGTGCCAGTGCAATAGAAAACCCCCAATAAATGATACCGATTACGGAAACTAGACCCCCTCAAAAGAATATATCGGTGGTTGTGGTGAGCATTTTAACCCACCGACAACGCTGGTCAAAATTAAATGCCAAAGTAAATGGGGTGCAAGTAAAAATTGCGTTTTTTATCTCAAAATGTGCATTTTATTGCCTCATATACTGTGTCCCCAACCCGTCCACTTTAGACAAACACCCCAAAAATCATTCTGCGGGGTGTCCTGAGTACAGCAAATACCACACTAGTGCCCAATAATTTACAGACTGGGCACACCGAAGGGAGGAAAAGGAGGAATTAAATTTTGATTTCCAGCTCCGTTTTCACATGTTTGGATCTTTGGAGTGCCATGTCCTGTTGGCAGGCCCGTTAGTGCCAGTGGCAAATAGAACCAACCCCCAAAATGATACCATTACTGAAACTAGACCCCTCAAGAATATATCGTGGTTGTGGTGAGCTTTTAACCCACCGAAACCCCCGCTGGTCAAAATTAAATGCAAAGTAAATGGTGCCGGATTAAAATTGCGTTTTTTATCTCACAAAGTCATTTTAGTGTCCTCATATACTGTGCCCAACTCATGCCACTTTAGACAAACACCCCAAAAAATCATTTCTGTCGGGTTTTCCCGAGTACAGCATACCACACATGTTGCCAATAATTACAGACTGGGGCACACAGAATGGCATGAGAACGGAAGGATTGAATTTTGATTTCCAGCTCCGTTTCACATTTTGGATTTGGAGTGCCATGTATTTGGCAGGCCCGTTATGTTGCCAGTGCATTAGAAACCCCCAATAAATGATACCATTTACGGAAACAGACCCTCAAAGAATATATCGGTGGTTGTGGTAGCATTTTAAACCAAAACTAACCCCCGACAACGCTGGTCAAATTAATGCAAGTAAATGGTGCGATAAAAATTTGCTTTTTATCTCACAATGTCCATTTGAAAAGTGCCTCATTTACTGTGCCCAACTCATGCCACTTTAGACAAACACCCCAAAAATCAATTCTGCGGGTTGTCCCGAGTACAGCAATAACCACACATGTGCCATAATTTACAGACTGGCACCCAGAAGGGATAGAACTGGAAGGATGAATTTTGATTTATTCCAGCTCTCGTTTTCACATGTTTGGATTTGGAGTGCCATGTCCCATTTGCAGTCCCGTATGTGCCCAGTGCAATAGAAAACCCCCAATAAATGTACCATTACGGAAACAACCCCCTCAAAGAATATATCGGTTTGTGGTAGCATTTTTAAACCCCCGACACGCTGGTCAAAATAAATGCAAGTAAATGGTGCAGAGTAAAAATTGTGTTTTTTATCTCAAAAAAGTTGTCATTTTTAGTGCCTCATGTACTGTGGGCCCAACCCATGTGCCACTTTAGACAAACACCCCAAAAATCAATTCTGCGGTTTGTCCCGAGTACGCAATACCACGTCATGGTGCCCAATATTTACAGGCTGGTCACAAAACGCATGGGTCAGGAAGAAAAAGCACAATTTAGGTTTTCAAGCTTCGTTTTCAACTAGATTGGTATGGGGGGATCCCCCGAGGTAACCAGTACCATAGAACCCCCAAGTAGTGACCATTTTGGAAAGGGCACCCCTTCACAGATGTATGTAGCTTGTTAGAGCATTTAAACATTAACGCCCCAACACCTGGCCAAAATGAGGCAAAGTAAATGGTGAGAGTAAAAATTGTGTTTTTATCTCACAAATGTCATTTTAGTGGCTCATGTACTGTTGCCCAAGCCCATTCACTTTAGACAAACAACCCCAAAATCATTCTGGCGGGTTGTTCCCGAGATGGGGCAATACCACACATGGCCATAATTACAGCTTGGCACACTGCAGGGTCCCGGAAGAAAGAAGCACAATTAGGTTTTCAAGCTTCGTTTCACTAGTTGGTAATGGGGTACCCCCGAGGTACCATACAATAGAAACCCCCCAGTAGTGAACCCATTTTTGGAAAGGGCCACACCTCAAAGAATTATGTAGGCTTGTATGAGCATTTTTACCCACTAAGGTGCGGCCTCAAATGTAATAGCAAAGTGAGTAGTGCAGAAAACAATTTGTTTGCAATTTATCAAATTGCCATTGAAGTGACAAAAAAGTATTTTGCCCCAACTCATGCCACTTTAGACAAACACCCCAAAAATCATTCTGCGGGTTACCGCCGGTTAGTGCAATACCCATAAGGAAGCAATAATCTGTAGGATGGAGACCGGCAGGTCTTCAAAAGGGAATAACTTTGGGAGGCAGCAGACATTTTACTTTTTTTTTCCTTTTTGGCCATCATGAAAGATTGTTAGATGCCAATAAGTGGCCATTACAGTAGAAACCCCTAAGAACTGACCCTATTTTGAAACGACAACCCCTCCATGATTAATCTAGGGGTTATAGTTTAGCATTTTAAAACCCACAGTGGACCCCTGAAAAAGTGCTAAGGATAGTGCATGTAAAAATATCCATTATGTCATTTTTTGCCCAGCTGCTTGCCATCGGGAGACAACAACCCCTAAAACTCATGATGCTGTTTTCCCGGGTAAACTATGGTGCATAATCTACAGTCTGGGCACTGGCAGGGCTTAAAGGGAATGTGCGGCATGCGGCATGATTTATAAGCTGTGCGTCAGGTAACAACATGGTACTCCTAAAACCATGGATGTATGATAATTCGGAAGCACTCTTTCATACCTAACCCTGGGTTTTTTCTGGCATGTCTCACAGTGAGAAATGGTGTCCTTCCTAATGCCATTTTTTGGAGCACAACCCTGCACCTCTTTTTGTGTCTTTCCCGTGCTGGCTGATTGGGGAACTACTCCTGGAAGTGCTAGTGCTGCCCTGGTACAATACGTGATGTGGCCTCACTCCTTCCAGATTGTGCTAGCACTCCCCCCTTCCTGGTCTCGCACAGAAAGTACTCTTATTACCACCACCTCTTGAAATTCCGGAAAGTTTCCCCTCTGGCCGTCATATCGAGCAGCAACATAAGCTTATACATGCCATCTGCATGATGTGCACGGCCGCTTCTTGCAGCCACACCCCGTCTGACTTCCGCATGGCAGTTGTACGGGCTGAAGCAAACCTGTCAGACAAGTCCACCCCTCCCATGTATTTGTTATAATCTAAAATACAGTCTGGCTTGGGGGCTTCTGTACTGGCACGTCGTCTGGGACAGGTGGTGGTGTGCTCATGTATTGTGGTTAATCCCAGGCCCTCTCTCTCTTGTCCTTTTACGTACACACAATACCCAGAGTCCTGCAAAGTGCCCTGCTTTCTGCCCTTTTAAGTTTTTGCCGCAAGAGCAGCGACTTAGGAGACCTCTCTGATTTCTCTGCGTCAAGTGCCGCATGCGCAGTATTTCGGAAGTGAGGCACTTGAACAGGGTGGTGCTGGTGTATAAATTGTCCACGTAGATGTGGTAGCCCTGGTCCAGCATGGGTGCACAAATCCACACTATCTTCCCGGTAACACCCAGGAAGGGGGGGCATTCTGGGGCACTATGTGGATCCTTTCCCTTCATATATCCTTAAACTTGTATGTGTACCCTGAATGAACTTTTCGCACAGCCTTATACCTCTTCACACCATACCTGCCCTCTTATTGGGGCAGGTACTGGCGGAATTTGAGTCTCCCTTTGATTGGTACCAGGATCGTCTATGCTCACTGTTTTGGCGGGGTATATGCCTGGACAACGTGGCGCTAAAATGATCTAATCTGGGCCTGACCTTAAATAACCGATCATACCTGGGTCACCTCTCTGGGTGGGCACTGTGTGTTGTCATGTAGTGCAAAAACTTATGGATGGCTTCAGCGCATCCTGCTCATTGCCATGCGGAACATGGGGGGTGTGTAACAAGTATATCTGTGCTCCAGTGTCCCTTATTGAAGGCTTCTTTACTATCGCCCATGAGGATGTATTAATGCCCAATACTTGGTGGCATCTCTGCTGCAGTGACAGGGGGTCCACCTTGTAGGGTTTGTGATAAAAGGACTGGGGTTTTTGGGCATATGTTGTGGCAGCGTAGAGATTTGTCTGAAATATAATAAAATATTCAGCAGCGCCTCATCAAAAAAAAACTTAAAAAGTCCACAGCTGAGCCGGTCGTGTCAAAGTTAATTCCCAGGATGGCCCGTAAAGTCAGGGACCTGAGGGGTTATAATATCTGGGGCTCCCCATGTGGGTCAGTTGGAGCCCCAGACGCTTCTCCTGCAGTAAGTCCCATAAACTTCTCCTTGCAGAGTCCCAGAAACGTCTCCTGCAGAAGTCCCAGGCATTCTCCTTCAGCAGTCCCAGGGCACTTCTCCTGCAGAAGTCCCAGGCACTTTCTCTGCAGAAGGTCCCTGAACCCTACGGCGCCTTCTTCGGGGGTCCTTCCATGTCACTGGAAGAATGAGCAGGAGGATGAGGATAGGTAAATGGACGCATCATCCCCACTACTTACTCGGTGTCGAGGCAAGCATGTTATATGCCCTCAACACGTTGTTATGTCGTCTGAGACATTGCACCCAAAAAAAATAGAAGAACTAGAAAAATTAGATATGTGCACCAAACTACACGGATAACCGTCTAGCAGGCACACAAAAAAAAAAATAATGCCCCAAACTACTCACTACCCGACAAGGCCGCACAGATGGCACCCACAAAATAAGGTGGCACAAACTACATACACTCACTGACAGCCGCACAGATGCACACAAAAAAAAAAGATAATGCTCACCAACTAACACAGGACAAGCCGCAAGATGGCCACACACCAAAATAATGCGCACTAAAACCTACAACTGACAAGCCGCACAGATAGCACACAAAAAAATAATGCGCACTAAACACCGGACAAGCCGCACAGATAGCACACAAAAAAAAAAGAGAATGCACACCAAACCACACGGCCGCCGCGACAGATGGCAACACACAAAAAATATGTGCACTAACCTACTACACGACCAAGCCCGCACAGATAGCACACAAAAAAATAATGCGCACTAAACTACACGACGGCCGCACAATAGCACACAAAAAAAAATTCTCACTAACTACACGGACAAGCCGCCCCAAAACAGCTAGCACACAAAAAAAAAGAGAATGCCCCCAAACCCCACGGACAATCCCGAACAGATTGCACACAAAAAAATAATGCGGCGCACTAAACTACAACGGACAAGCCGCACAGATAGCAACACAAAAAAATAATGCGCATAAACTACACGTACAGCCGCCAGAAGCACACAAAAAAAACAATAAGGCTCACTAACTACAACACGTGACAAGCCGCACAGATAGCACACAAAAAAACAGATAATGCCCACCAAACCCAACACGGACCAGCCGCACAATGGCACACTACAAAAGTATCTACGTATTGTAACACCTACTGCGCTCTGGAAAAAAATAATTACCAGGCACCAAAAAAAAAACCTATGTGCACACGCGCAAATAGGCGCTACACATGCAACCTAGCTTGCCCTAAAGACAAACTAACTACCCCGCTAAGACTGCAAAGATTCTGTCCGCGCTATTCACACGGCGCACTGAAAAAGTGCGTCCAGTTCAGAACAACGCTAACACAGCGCACTGAAGTCACACAAGGCGATCACACAGGGAACACACAGGACACAGTGAAAAACAATAGGGTGGGAATTTGTAGGGAACAATAGGGATCATAGGATCATAACACTATTTTTAGTGTAAAAGTGTATTTTGGTGCACACAAGTAACGCTCTCCTCCTCTCTCCAGCGATACCAAACCAAAATGGTGCCCGCTGAGGAAGAGGAAAGGGGCTAAAGCACGTTTTTTAGCCCAAAATCGCTGTAATTGGCCAGTCATGTTTGACTGGCCAATCCACGGCGATTCGGGCGGGCGGGACCGATTTTTGATTTGTCGTGTGACGAGGACATGAACTCCTCCTGCCTCTGTCACCCAATTCTCGTCCGATGTCACCACGTCGCATACGTGGTGCAATTCTAAAATAGTATGCGCTCGCGCCGTAGCTGTACTGCGCTGACGCTAATAGTCGGAAGCATGCGCAGTACCCGCTACTGCGCGGCGCGCTAAGTGGTTAAAACACGATCACATGATACAGTGGATATACAGAGGATTCGGCCCCCCTCATGAAATAACCCGACCGCAAGCACGAAGTTACATGGATCCGACCTCTTATTTGGTAAGAGGTCAGTTTTTCTTTCCCTAAATACATTAGAATAAAATTAGCATAGATAGAAAGGATTATGAGATAGAGAGGATTATGGGGGGGGGGGGAGCACTTTTGGGGGCCTTTTTGGGGCTGACAGGTCCTCTTTAAAAGAATAACAGATCTTAATAGCGATGAGCGAGCACTAAAAATGCTCGGTGCTCGTTTTCGGACGAACTTTTCAGATGCTCGAGTGCTCGTCCGGATAACGAGCCCCATTGAAGTTAATGGTAACCCGAGCATTTTTTTTTTTATAAACTGAACAGTAAAAGAACAGTGCAAAAAAAAAATTCCAGATGTTTGCAGAGTTTTACTTGTAAGACAACATTGAAAATAACAACTATTCTTCACTTGCAGGTTTGTTCGCGCGTGTCTCCCGCTGAAGAATAGTGTCTTCAATTGTTCTTACAAGTAAAACATATGGAAAACATGTGTAATATTTTTTTTTTACAATAAAAATCCTTTTATTCATTTATTTTATTAATTTACTGCTCGATCTCGAGCGGCGAGATACTCGTCCGTAGTAACGTCCTGCCGAGTATGCTAATACTCCGAACTCGACCGAGCAGTATCTCGGACGAGTATACTCGCTGCATCCTTAATCTAAACAACCCCTTTAACCATAGTATGCATGGAGAATGAAGCCTACTGTATGTCTAACTACTGAGAGTGCTGTACAGGTCATTGGCCTCTAGATGTCAGTATTGACTTCTTTTTCCATTCCTAGTTTCCAGGATAAGTCCATGCAACACAACTTTTCTATTATATGTTACCTTACACAGGTTGGAGATGTTCGTTAAAATGTTTAAACTAATCTGTGATCAACTCCATCTTTGTGCTGGTCTCTTTCTTCCTATCAATCCATCATGTGTGCTGGTCTCTTCTAATCAGATCCATCAATGTGTGCTGTCTCTTCTATCAGATCCATCATGTGTGCTGGTCTCCTTCCTTCATCATATCCATGCGTGTGTGCTGTATCTCTTTTCTCTCATATCCATCATGTTTGCTGGTCTCTTCTATCAGATCCATCTGTTTGTGATCCTTCTAATCAGATCCATCTGTTGTGTGATCTCTTCTATCAATCCATCATTGTGCTGGTCTTCTCTTCTATCACAATCCAATCATGTGTGCTGGGTCTCTTCTCAGATCCATCATGTGTGGCTGGTCCTCTTCTTCAGACCATCATGTGTGCTGAGCTCTTTCCTCAGATCCATCATGTGTGCTGATCGCTTGCTATCAGATCCATCTGTGTGTGGTCTCTTCTATCAGATCCATCATGTGTGCCTGATTCTCTTCTAATCAAGATCCATCCGTGTGGCTGGTCTCTTCTATCAATCCTCATGTGTTCTGGTCTCTTCTAATCAGATCCATCATGTGTCTGATCTCTTCTATCAGATCCATCATGTGTGCTGGTCTCTTCTACATCCATCAGGTGTTCTATCGCTCTATCAGATCCTCATGGTGTGCTGGTCTCTTCTATCAGATCCATCATGTGTGCTGTATCTCTGTTCTATCAGATCCATCGTGTGTGCTGGTCTCTTCTATCAATCCACGTGTGTTGCTGGTCTATTCCTATCAGAATCCATCGGGGTGCTGGTCTCCTCTATCATATCCATCGTGTGTGCTGGTCTCTTCTATCAGATCCATCATGTTTGCTGGTCTCTTCCTATCAGATCCATCATGTGTTCTGGTCTCCTTCTATCAGATCCATCTTTGTGCGGGTCTCTTCTATCAGATCCATTTGTGTGTGCTGTTCTCTTCTAGCAGATCCATCGTGGTGTGCTGGTCTCTTCTACTCAGATCCATCATGTGTGCTGGTCTCTTCTTCAATCCATCGTGTGTGCTGGTCTCTTCTATCCAGATCCATCTTGGTGCTGGGTCTCTTCTATCAGATCCATCGTGTGTTGCTGGTCTCTTCTATCGATCCATCGTGTGTGCTTGGTTCTTCTATCAGATCCATCGTGTTGTGCTGGTCTCGTTCTATCAGATCCATCATGTGTGCTGGTCTCTTTCTATCCATCCATCATGTGTGCTGGCTCTTCTATCAGATCCAGCGTGTGTGCTGGTCGCCTTCGATCAGATCCATCGTGTGTGCTGGTCTCTTCTAATCAGATCCTCGTGTGTGCTTGGTGCTCTTCTATCAGATCCTCGTGTGTGCTGGTCTCTTCTATCAGATCCATCGTGTGTGCTGATCTCTTCTTATCAGATCCATCATGCTTTGCGTCTCTTGCTATCAGATCCATCGTGTGTGCTGGTCTCTTTCTATAGATCCATCATGTTTGCTGACTCTTCTATCAGATCCATCATGTGTGCTGGTCCTCTTCTACAGATCCATGCATGTGTGCTGGTCTCTTTCTATAGATCCATCATGTGTGCTGGTCCTCTTCTATCATATCCATCATGTGGTGCTGGTCTTTTTTCTAATCAGATCGCTCATGTGTGCTGTCTCTTCTATCAGATCCATCATGTTGCTGATGCTCTTCTATCGAATCCATCATGTTTGCTGATCTCTTCTATCATATCCATCCATGGTGCTGGTGTCTTCTATAAATCCTCATGTTGCTGATCTCTTCTATCAATCCATCATGTGTGCTGTCCTTCTTATCAGATCCACATGTGTCTGGCCTCTTCTTATCAATCCATATGTGTGCTGTCTCTTCTTCAGATCCATCATGTGTGGCTGGTCTCTTCTATCAGATCCATCGTGTTGCGTCTCTTCTATCATATCCATCGTGTGTGCTGGTCTCTTCTATCCATATTCCAATCGTGTGTGCTGGTCTCTTCGATCAGATTCCATCCTGTGTGCTGGTCCTCTTCTAGCGATTCGCCTCATGTGTTCTGGTCTCTTTATCAGATCCATCATGTGTGGCTGGTCTCTTCTATCAGTCCATCATTTGTGCTGGTGCTCTTCTATCAAGTCCCATCATGTGTGCGGGTCCTCTTCATTCTATCAGCTCCATCATGTTGTGTCTGTCTCGTTCTATCAGATCCAGCATGTGGTGCTGGTCTCTTCTATCAGATCCATCATGTTTGCTGTCTCTTTCGATCAGATCCATCATGTGTGCTGGTCTCTTCTATCAGATCCTCATGTTGTTGCTGGTCTCTTCTATCAATCCCATCATGTTGTGCTGGCCTCTTCTATTCAGATCCATCATGTGTGCTGTCTCTTCTATCAGATCCATCATGTGTGCTGGTCTTCTTCTAATCAGATCCAATCATTTTGCTGGTCTTCTTTCTATCAGATCCCTCATTGTGGCTATCTCTTCGATCCATCCATCATGTGTGCTGATCTCTTCTAATCGAACATCCATCATGTGTGCTGGTCTCTCTATCAGATCCATCTGTGTGCTGATCTCTTCTATCAGATCCCTTCGTTTGTGCTGATCTCTTCTATCAGATCCATCGTGTGTGCTGGTCTCTTCTATCGATCCATCAATGTGTGCTGGTCTCTTCTTCTATCAGATCCATCGGGTGTGCTGGTCTCTTCTATCTTCTATCCGATCCAGCGTGTGTGCTGGTCCTCTTCTATCAGATCCATCGTGTGTGCTGGGTCTTCTTCTATCAGATCCATCTGTGGGCTGGTCTCTTCTTCAGATCCATCATGGTGGCTGGTCTCTTCTATCGATCCATCATGTGTGCTGGTCCTCTTCTATCAGATCCTCCATGTGTGCTGGTCTCTTCTATCAGATCCCATCATGTGTGCTGGTCCTCTTCTATCAGATCCATCATGGTGCTGGGTCTCCTTCTATCAGATCCTCATGTTGCTGGCTCTCTCGTCTATCATATCCATCATGTGTGGTGCTGGTCTCGTCTATCATAATCCATCATGTGGCTGGTTCCGCTTCCTAATCAGAATCCATCATGTGTGCTGGTCTCTTCATCAGATCCATCATGTGTGCTGGTCCTCTTCTATCAGAATCTCATGTGTGCTTGGTCTCTTCTATCAGATCCATCATGTGTGCGGGTCCTCTCTATCGATCCATCATGTGGTGCCTGGGTCTCTCTATAGATCCATTGTGTGTGGCTGGTCTCCTTATATCCAGATCCATCGTGTGTGCTGGGTCTCTTCTATCAGATCATCGTGTGTTCTGGTCTCTTTATCAGATCCATCGTGTGTGCTGGTCCTCTTCTATCAATCCATCGTGTGTGCTGGCTCTTCTTCAGATCCTCGTGGGTGGGCTGGTCTCTTCCTATCAGATCCATCGTGTGTGCTGGTCTCTTCTAATCCAGATCCATCGTGTGTGCTGGTCTCTCTATCAGATCCATCCATGTGTGCTGGTCTCTTCTATCAGATCCATCATGTGGGTGCTGTTCCTCTTCTATCAGATTTTCCAATCGTGTGTGCTGGTCTCTTCTATCATTCCATCGTGTGTGCTGTCTCTTCTTCTATCAGAGTCATCGTGTTGTGCTGGCTCTTCTATCAGATCCATCGTGTGTGCTTGTTCTCGTTCTATCAGATCCTCGTGTGTGCTGATCTCTTCATCAGACCCTCATGGTGCGCTGATCTCTTTCTATCAAATCCATCGTGTGTGCTGATCTCTTCTAATCGATCCCTCGTGTTTGCTGGTCTCATTCTATCAGATCCACGTTGTAGCTGGTCTCTTCTATCAGATCCATCATGTGCGCTGGTCTCTTCTATCAGATCTATCATGTGCGCTGGTCTCTTCTATCAGATCCTCATGTGTGCTGGTCTCTTCTATCAGATCCATCATGTGTGCTGGTCTCTTCTCTCATATCCATCATGTGTGCTGGTCTTTTCTATCAGATCCATCATGTGTGCTGGTCCTCTTCTATCAGATCCATCATGTGTGCTGATCTCTTCTATCAGATCCATCATGTGTGCTGGTCTCTTCTATCAGATCCATCGTGGTGCTGGTCTCTTCTAATCAATCAGATCCTCATGTGTGGCTGATCTCGTCTACGATCCATCATGTGTGCTGGTTCGCTTCTATCAGATCCATCCATGTGGTGCTGATCTCTTCTATCAGATCCATCATGTGTGCTGATCTCTTCTATCAATCAGATCCATCATGTGTGCTGATCTTTCTATCATATCCACATCATGTGTGCTGATCTCTTCTATCCGATCCATCATGTGTTCTGAATCTCTTCTATCAGATCCCCCATCATGTGTCTGGGTCCTCTTCTTCTATCAGATCCTCATGTGTGCTGATTCTTCTATCAGATCCATCATGTGTGCTGATCTCTTCTATCGATCCTCAATGTGTGCTGTCGCTTCTATCAGAATCCCTCATTTGTGCTGGTCTCTTCTTCAGATCCATTGTGTGTGCTGGGTCTCTTCTATCGATCCATCTTTGTGCCGGTCTCTTCTATCAGATCCTTCATGTGTCTGGTCTCTTCTTAAACGCTAATTGATTTCCATCCCAATCCAAGGATGAATTAATCTAATGCAAAATTATTCATTTTTTTATTTGTTTTATCAACTAGGTATCCTTATGGCACACTTCCGGAGAGGCATCATACTGCCTATGGAATATTTTTTGTAGGGAAGTAAAAAAAAAAAAAAAAGTTTGTAGTACATTTTAAGCCAGTTTGGACCACTACCTCCCAACTTTTGGGAAAGAGAAAGAGTGACAAAAGTCCCTCCCCCTTTAAACATGGCCCCCTCTAAAGCATGGCCCCATTGCCCCACCCACCCTTAAAGGCAACCCACCCCACTTCCAAACCGATGTGTGGTTATAACAAGCAAATGGCATGCCACCAGCTCATTGTGATCTGGTTCTGGCGCTTATTTTGCGTTATGTTTTTTAACCCAATGTAAACGTTTTAAACGGCTTTATAATCTTTATATACAAGTGCTTCAAGCCGCCCGTTTACGGCTTCAGCCGCCCATACACGCACGACCACTTTCCTATTCAGCACACAAAGTGTCTTGTCCGCACGATCCCGATCCCATACCACAGTGCGGTGAGGGTACTTGTATAAAAATACTTCATCGTTTAATAACAACAAAATAAGCGCTGACACTAGCTCACCCTTAGCTTGTGCCGGCATTTGCTGCTTATAACCTCTAGCGGAATTGTTGGTTCTTTAATGGTCCCGCACATAGTATAATGCCCCCTACTATCTCCCATCTCCTCTCATATTATGGCCGTCCTGTCCTCGCATCCTCCTCATACTGTGGCCTCCTGTCCTCTGTCCCCCCTCATAACTGTGCCCATAATATTGCCAATAGTGTATTATAATGTAAAATGATATAAATCATAGTGTAGTTCTAATTAATAATTTGCTTGAACATACTCAATTGAATTGAAATGGGGTGGACATGTACTCACACACCTGAGATGCATTCAACCAACATGGCATCGCTTTCATGGTTAGATCCCGGATTTGTAAAACATTTTTTTTCTTAATCACACACAATCCACATTTAATACTGTGATGAAAGATGAAATTAAAAAGAAATGAATCACATTCCGGCTGCAGAGAAACCTACGGGTGAAATGAACAGAATTTATACTGGCATCTGGGCCGGATGTTAATAAATGATACACCTAGATTAGTGTTTTACTAACTAATTTATGATTCACCAAGCGTTGATAGCAGTCATACACTGTGGTTACAACTAGAAGCCGCAGGGGATGACTTCACTACTACAAAAACCTTGCCGAGAAATATATGAATCAAATTTAGATGAATCTCCAGTCATCTTAACCCAAAATTTACAGAGCCTAAGGGAAAATAAGTACCTAAAATGGCAAACAACGTGTATGGCGTGGTTGGTACCGTACCGCTGTAGGCAGCCATTGCCATCTTTGGGGAACTTATATCCGGGCGCAAAAACGAGATGTACAATACATACTACATACAATACTACATTATGATCACTTGATATGTTCAAATGAAAATTTACCGTAATTTGATGGATTTTTTTGAATGGCACAACATACACTAGAGACAGTATTACAAATAACTAAAGTATAGCAATATAAAACCTTTATTTCACAAAAATAATGAAGATGATTAGGGACACCCATGCCGGTAGCAACAACATTTTCCGAAGTTTGAATAACACTCCCAATCATGTAGGAGTGTACAAGCCTTGCTGTGAATGACTTCAGCCATCTGCAGCCACATGTCACAGGTTCTCTCACTGCTCGCTGGTATTTTGTGCACTCTTCTCCAGTCTCTTCCACAGTTTGTGACAGTTTTTCTTGCCATAAACTTGGTCACCAGGACCTTCCCGCGATATTCTATTGGGTTTTAGATCAGCCCCTGGACATTTTCCTGTTTCAATGTTTTCTTGTTGTAGGGGAACTGCTTAAACCCTGTTTTACTGTGTGCTGGGGGCAGTTGTCCCTCATTAAAATTGCTGGGTGCTTGATTGAAGAACTCAAAGAGGAACCACGTGTTGTTGAAAACCTGCAATTTATTCTGCCTGTAGCTGTATGAGGGGTCAACTTCCTGTTTGCAGGACAACATTCTCCAAACCATGTTACTTTGCACACACCACATTTTCACTGACTTTTTTTTACACACTTTGATTTTCCATAAATCAAAATAAATGAAAGTTTGCTTTCAATCACTAGAATTGCAACTGTGGACCAATACTCCTCTGTTCATACAACAAGGCAGTCCAGCATTTGAGTTCTGTTCTGCAGAGTGGGCTTTCCCGTCCAAATGCGCTTAAAGTTATGTTAACACTATATGACAAGACAGACCTTACCCTGTTCATGCTTAATTGGTGAGTAGGCAATTCCAGCCCTGCAGTGTTGCACTATTACACAAGGAGATCTTTGGCATTAATCCTGTCCTCTCTTACAATTTGTCTTTCGTGAGCACCTCCCCTTCAAGGGGACTTAATGACGTTTGATGTTGTAAGATGTTATCTTTTAGAAATCACAGACCTGGCACATCCTTCTCTTGCTATGGCTGATAAGGGTTCAACCTTAGTATTAATCTGGACACTGCTTCTAAGGGTTTCAAATGACTTTGGGCAACGGCACACAACATTTTTTCTAGTCAGTGAAAAGCTGAGGACGCTGTCGCACGTTGCAATTACAACTCAAATTCGACCCAGTTTTGATGTGGTTTTAGGTGCGTTTTGTTGATTTAACAGGTGAATGACATTTGTGAAACGGTTTCCCCCTACAAAATTCAAATTCCCCGTTCAGTTTCATGTCCTTTCACCTTGTAAATTTAAAAAAAAACTGCCCTAAAACCACCTCAAAACGCTTGTGATGCAGTTGTACTGCAACTTGTGACACGCAAAACCCTGAAAGTGTTCTCTAATTTTGATCAGTTTTTTGACTCATTTACAGTTTAATTTCCTGTGCTTTAAACAGTGTTCCCCAACCACTGGGCCGTGCCTAAGATGGGCCGTGGAGCGCCTGATCCTGGGCCGCGTCCGACCTCGTCGAAAGAAAAAAAAAAAATCCAATACTCCCTCTCCCTGTTTCTCCCCTGTAATACCACAGTCCCTTTCCCATCACCCTTCAACCCGCGCATGCGCACAGCGTCAGTCCCCTGCCGCACAGCTGCGTATAGATGGAGTTGTGGGGAGCGTCCAACCTCAGGTATCTAACAGTGGCAAGCATTCCTGGTAGTCACCAAGCCTGGCTATTAAAAAAACTGCACTGTCCTCCCAGACCACATAAACACAGGTCAAGAGTCCATAAGGGAGTCACAACATACATGAAACTATTAATATTATGTTTTATTTTGCGATGAAAGTTGAAGATCCCAATGCAATGGTGGTGGGGGGTGCAGGTGTAAAGAATACGGTTTTTTGGAACGTATAATGCCAGATAACGTCCCTATAGCGTCGTATGGCGCCGACAGCACTAACACTTGACCGCACTGGACTCCGTGTGGTGATGGCATCACAATGTGTATCCCAGCAATAAGCCGGGCATTAATCAGAAGTAAGGAAGAGAAGACGGCAGCATGAGGAAGGTGATAAATTTGATTGTTTTTTTCTTTTTTAAGTTAGGCTGGAAAGGGACATAGGAGGAGGGCTGTGTGGGCAGCTACAAAAGGGGACACTGTAAGTGTGTGTGTGGGGGGGAGGCACCAGGTAGTTTACGGTTTAGGAGTGCCAACATATATTCTTGGCTAGACACCAGACCCCATCCCACCGGTCCCTGGAGAAAATTTATGCTCACACTAGGACCACTGCTTTAGAATATTTACAATTTACAATTTTTGAAACAATTTTTGAAATAAGCTATTTTGAGGCCGCTCCAGAGTCTCCACCAGCCTCCCCTGAGGCCGCTCCAGAGTCTCCACCGGCCTCCCCTGAGGCCGCTCCAGAGTCTCCACCGGCCTGCCCTGAGGCCGCTCCATTGTGCCTAGAGCCGACCCAACCTGTGGCTTCCCAAGTCTTCCCGGTGCCTGCTCTCCTCCTAAGGTTCATCACCAAGGTTCCATCACCAAGAAGAATTGGAGGAGGCAAAGAATGAAGAACAGCGGGCAAATTTATGCTCACACTAGGACCACTGCTTTAGAATATTTACAATTTTTGAAATAAGCTATTTTGAGGCCGCTCCAGAGTCTCCACCAGCCTCCCCTGAGGCCGCTCCAGAGTCTCCACCGGCCTCCCCTGAGGGCGCTCCAGAGTCTCCACCGGCCTCCCCTGAGGCCGCTCCAGAGTCTCCACCGGCCTCCCTTGAGGCCGCTCCAAAGTCTCCAACGGCCTCCCCTGAGGCCGCTCCATTGTGCCTAGAGCCGACCCAACCTGTGGCTTCCCAAGTCTTCCCGGTGCCTGCTCTCCTCCTAAGGTTCATCACCAAGGTTCCATCACCAAGAAGAATTGGAGGAGGCAAAGAATGAAGAACAGCGGGCTGAAGAAGAAGAGAAGAGGGGCCCTAAGGGGGGGGGGGTACTGTCACGTCAATCTGTGTGCTGGTATCTTCTATTCAGATCCATGTGTTGGCTGGTCTCTCTACAGATCCATGTGTTGTGCTGGTCTCTCTATTTACAGATCCATCATGTGTGCTGGTCTCTCTATCAGATCACATCATGTGTGATGGTCTCTTCTATCAGATCCATCGGTGGCTGGTCTTCTATCAGATCAATCTGTTTGGTTGTGTTAACTGGTTTCTGGTGTGCGGTATCTTATATCGATCCATCGTGTTGTGCTGGTCTCTTATATCGATCCATCGTGGGTGCTGGGTCTCTTCTACGATCATAGTTGTGCTGATATCCTTCTATAGATAAATCATGCGTGCTGGTCTCTTCTATCAGATCCATCGTGTGTGCTGGTCTATTCTATCAGATTCCACTCAGTGCTGACTGACTCTTAATCAGGATCCATCATGTGTGCTGGTCTCTTCTATCAGATCCTCATGTGTGATGGTTCTTCTATTCAGATCCATCATGTGTGCTGGCTCTTCTATCAGACCATCATGTGTGCTGGTCTTTTCTTATCAGATCCATCATGTGTGCTGTCTCTTCTATCAGATCACAGGTGTGCTGATCTCTGCTATCAGGATACTCATGTTGTGATCTCTTCTATCAGATCCATCATGTGTGCTGTCTATTCTATCGATCCATCATCGGTGCTGATCTCTTCTATCAGATCCATCATGTGTGCTGATCCTCTTTCTCAGATTCCATCATGGTGATGGCTCGTCTATCAGATCCCATCATGTGTGCTGGTCTTCTTCTATCAGATCATCATGCGTGCTGGTCTCTTCTATCAGATACCAAGTGTGTGCTGGTATATTATATCAGATACATAGTTAGTTGTTGCTGGCGTCTTCTTATCAGATCCATAGTGTCTGGTGTGTGGTCTCTTCTATCAGATCAATCAGGTGGTGCTGGTCTCTTCTACAGTCAATCATTGTGCTGGTTATTCTTAGATCCATCATGGGTGCGGTCTTCTATCGATCCATCATGTGTGCTGGCTCTCTACAGATCCATCATGTGTGATGGTCTCTTCGATCAGGATCAATCATGTGTGCTGGTTCTTTCGATCAGCATCCATCATGTGTGATGGCTCTCTTCTATCAGATCATCAATGTGTGCTAGTCTCTTATATCAGACCATCATGTGTGCTGGTCTCTTCTATCAGATCCAGCATGTCGTGATTGGTCCTTCTATCAGATAAATACATGTGTGATGGTCTCTTTCTATCAGATCCATCATGTGTGCTGGTCTCTCTATCGATCCCATCATGTGTGATGGTCTCTTCTATCAGATCCCATCATGTGTGTGTCTCTTCTATAAGATCCATCATGTGTCTGATTCTCTTCTATAGATCCATAATGTGTGTGATCTCTTCTAAGTCCATCATGTGTGGGTTCTCTTCATCAGGTCAATCATGTGTGCCTGTCTCTTCTATCAGACCATCGTGTGTTGCTGATCTCTTCTATCAGATCCCTCGTGTTGTGTGCTGGTCTCTTCTATCAGATCCATCATGTGTGCTGCGTCTCTTATAGCAGATTCCATCGTGTGTGCTGGTCGCTTTATCAGATCCAGTTATGTGGGCTGGTCTCTCGATCAGAATCAATCGTGTGTGGTGCTGGTTCTTCTATCAGATCCTCATGTGTGCTGGTCTCTTCTATCAATCCATATCATGTTCTGTTGCTGGTCTATTCCTATCGATCAATCATGTGTCGCTGGTTATCTATCAGATCCATCAGGTGCTGGTCTCTTCTATCAGATCCATCATGTGTGCTGGTCCCTCTTCATCAGATCCATTAATTGTGTGCTGGTCTCTTCATCAGATCCCCATAATGTGTGCTGGTATCTTCTATCAGATCCATCATGTTGTGCTGGTCTCTTCTATTCGATCACATGTGTGATGGTCTTCTTCTATCAGATCCATCATGTGTGCGGTCTTTCTCTCAGAACCATCATGTGTGCTGTCTCTGCTATCAGATCAATCTCCTGTTTGTGCTGGTCTCTTCTATCAGATCCATCAGGGTGCGGGTATCTTCTATCAGAGCCATCATGTGTGCTGGTCTCTTCATCAGATCATTGTGTATGCTGAGTTCTTCTATCAGACAATCGTGTGTGCTGGTTTTCTATCAGATCCATCGGTGTGCGGTCTCTCTATCAGATCATCGTGTGTGATGGTCTCTCTATAAGATCATGTGTTGGGTGCTGGTTCTCGTCTATCAGATCCATCGTGTTGTGTGTGGTCTCTTCTATCAGATTCAAGTGTGTGGATGTCTCGTCTACAGACCATGTGTGGGGTGCTGGTATCTCTATCAGATCCTCATGTGTGTGTATCTTCTATCAGATCCATCATGTGTGATGGTCTATTCTATCAGATCATCGTGTGTGCGGGTCTCTTATATCAGATCCATCGTGTTTGGTTGTGTGCTGGTCTTTATCAGATCCATCGTGTGTGCGGGTATCTTCTATCAGATCCATCGTTGTGTGCTGGGTCTCTTCTATCAGATCCCATCGTGTGTGCGATCTCTTCTATAGAATCCTCCTCAGGTGTGCTGATCTCTTCTATAAGTCCATCGTGTGTCGATCTCTTATATCAGATCCATAGGTTTGCTGGTTCTTTCTATCACATCCATCATGTGTGCGGATCTATTCTTCAGATCCATATGTGTGGGGTCCTTCTATCAGATCATCTGTGCGCTGGTCTCTTCTATCAGATCCATATGTGTGCTGGATTTCTATCAGATCCATCATGTGTGCTGGTTCTCTTCTATCAGACCATCAGTGTGCTGGTCTTTTCTTCCGATCCATCATGTGTGCTGGTCTTTCGATCAGATCCATCATGTGTGCTGATTCTTCTATCAGATCATCTCAGTGTGTGGTCTCTTCTATCAGATCAATCGTGTGTTGCTGGTCTCTTCATAAGATCCATCATGTGTGCTGATCTCGTCTATCAGATCCATCAGGTGGCGGTCTCTTCTATCAGATCCATTCATGGTGTGACTGATCTGTCTTCTGATACGATCAATCATGTGTGCTGATCAGCTTCTATCAGATCCATCATTGTTGTGCTGACTTCTTCTATCAGATCATCTGTGTGCTGATATCTTCTATCAGGCTCCATCATGTGTGCTGAGAGAGCGAGAGCAAAGGCAGAAAGAATTGGCGGCTTACTTCGGGGGCGCAGGAGAATGATAAATTTATGAGGTGGCCAGGAGAGATGGGACGTCAGGCATACATAACGGTGTGATGCATGCTATGTATATCAAGAGACATAATGTGCTGATTATCGTCTATAAGATCACATAATCGTGTGATGGTTATCTTCTATCGAAACCCATTGTGTGTGCTGGTCTCGTCTACAGATCCATCGTGTGTGCACGGTCTTCGTCTATCAATCCTCATGGTGGGCTGGTCTCCTTCTAAACAGCTAATTTGATGCATCGCAATTCCATGTGATGAATTAATGAGATGCAAAATTTATGCCAGGTTTTTATGTGTGTTTATAAACTTAAGGATCATTATAGGCCACACATGAGAGAAGAAAGCATCAATACTGCACTATGGATAATTTTTGGTTTGGTTGATAAGTTAAATTTTGTTGGTTTAAAAAAAAAAAAGTTTGAGTACATTAGCCAGGGACACACATAACCTCCACAACTTGTGGGAAGAGAAAGAGGGACAAAAAGTACATCCCCCTTTAAACATGCCACCCCTCTAAAAGCATGCCCAATGCCCCACCCCCCTTAAAGGCAGGAAAACACCACCACTTCACGATTGGGGGGTTTTAAAGCAGCAAATGGCCATGCACCAGCTCCGGGTGAGCTGGTGCTGGCGGCTTATTTTTCGTATGGGTTTAAACCCAAGTAAGCGTGTAAACGCTTTATACTCTTTATATACAAGTAGCTGCACCGCACCGTGGTCCGGGCCTCAGCGCACCATACGGCAGACACTTCCTATTCTAGGCCACAAAGTTGCTGGAACGCAAACAGGATGAGCAAGAGAAGACAACACAGTGAGGGTGTGGGTGAGGGTAACTTAGTATAAAAAAATACTTTACATCAGGTTTTAATAAATAACGAAAATAAGCGCTGACAATAGCTCACCATTAGCTGGTGCACGGCATTTGCTGCTATATAACCTCTATCGGAAAGGCTTAGGGTTTCCCTTTAATGCTCCCCACATAGTATAAGTGCCCCCTTATATCTCCAAATCTCCTCTCATATTATGGCATTCCTTGTTTCCTCAATCTCCTCATATGTGGCCTCCTGTCCTTTTCCCCTCAATAGTGACCATATATATTGAAATAGTGTATATATGTTTTAAAATGAATATAAATCATAGTGTATTCTAATTAAGATTTGCTTGAACACATATTCAATTGAATTGAAATTGGTTCGATCGTGGACATGGTACTACACAACATGAGACGCCACACAACATGGATCGCTTTCAAACGGAGATCATGAGTTTGTAAACAAATTTTTTCTAATTCACATACAAATTTAATTACTGTGGAGGGAAAGTGTGAACTGAAAGTAATAGAAAGGGCAATCACCATTCCTGCTCGAGAAGAAAACCTTACGGGTGAATGAAAAAGAATTATATTGTGGCAAGATGGCGGAATGATAAAATGATACACATAGATTAGTGTTTACGTAATATTAATTATGCTTCACAGCTTTGATAGCAGTATACACCTGTGGTTTACACGAGAAGCAGCAGGAGATGATCTTAACTACTACAAACAACATTGCCGAGAGAAGAAATATAGAACATTCAAATAGATGAAATCTACAATCATCGTACCCAAAAGTCACAGAGCCTTAAGGGGGAAAAAAGTACCAAAATGGCCAAAAAGTGTAGGCGGGCTGGGTATACGTACCGCTGCTAGGCAGCCTATTGCACATCTTATCTATCAATTTGGGGACTTTATATCCCGGCGCGCCAAAAACGAGATTGTACATACATACATACATACAATACATACAATGTATGATCACTTGACTTGATATGTCAGAAGCAAATTGTACCGGAATTGATGGATTTTTTGAATGGGCACACAATACACTAGAAACCAGTATACCCCCCCAAAATTAAATAAAGTATAGCAATATAAAACCTTTTATTTAACAAAACTAAATGAGATGAATTAGAGGACACCAATGCCTTCTGTAGCAACAACATTTTCCGAAGTGTTGAATAACACTCACCAATCAGTAGGGAGTGTACAAGCCTTTGCTGTGAATGACTTCAGCACCATCTGCAGCCACATGTCACAAGTCTCTCATGGATCTTGGGCTGGATTTGGTGCACTCTTTCTCCAGTCTATTCCACAGTTCTGTGACAGCTTTTTCTTCGGCATAACTTGGTCACCATGGGGGACTTCCCATGAGAGAGGAGAGGGGCGGGGCACGGAAGAAACACTTTAAATGCTGGACATTTCCTGTTTCATGTTTTCTGTTTAGGGAACTGCTTTACCTTTTTTACTGTGTGATGGGGGCATGTCCGTGCATTAAAATTGCTGGGGTTGATGGAGTGAAGAAGAACCTCAAAGCAGGAACCACGGTTGTTGAAAACATGCATTTATTGCCTTGTAGGCTGTAGGAGGGGTCCAACTCTGTTGCAGGACACATTCTCCAAACCATGTAACTGCAACAAAACATTTCACTGACTTTTTTAACACCCTTGATGAATTTTCCCATCAAATCCAAATAAATGGAAAGTTTTGCTTTCTCACTGCGAAGAACGTGGACCAAACTCTCTGTCATACAACAAGGCGAGTTCCAGCATTTTGATTTCTTTCTGCAGAGTGGGCTTCACAGGTCAAATGCTCTTAAAGTATGTAAACACTATATGACAAGACAGATCCTTACCCTGTTACGTTGCTGAATTTGGTGCAGCAATTCCAAGACATGCCCAGTGTTGACACGATTACACATGGGAGATTCTTTGCATTTATACTGTCCTCTATTACATTTTGTATTTGTGAGCAACCTACCCTTCAAGGTGCCTTGTGAAATGAGAGTTTGATTGTTGTCAAAGATGTTATATTTTAGAAATCACAGACCTGGCACATCAACTTCTCTTGCTAGGCTGTGATACGGGGCACAAGGTAGGTATTAACTGGAACAACCTGCTCTCGTAGGGTTTTCAATGACTGTGAACGGACAAACCATTTTGCGAGTCTTTGAGACGCTGGGGCGGCGCGTGGTACGAACGTTGCAATTACCTGCATCGGACCAGTTTTGAGGTGTTTAGGTGCCAGTTTTGTGATTTAACAGGTGAATGGCCCATTGTGAAACAGGTTTCCCCACAAAATCCTCCATTCAACCCCGTTTAGTTCAGTTTTCAATGTTAAATTTAAAAAAAAAAACTGCACCTAAAAACCACCTCAAAAACATTGTGATGAGTGTTCACTCAAACTTGTGACGCACCTGAAAGTGTTTCTCTAATTTTGATCAGTTTGATTCATCATTGAACATTTTTATTTGTGCTTTAGAACAGTGTTCCCCCAAACACCAACACTGGGGCCGTGGGCTAAGAATGGTCGTGTTGGAAGCGCCGGCTCTGGGCCGCGGGGCCCCGACTCGGTCGAAAAAAAAAAAAAGCCAATCCCTAACCTTCCCTGTTCCCTGTAAGCTACCCACCGCCCTTTCCCATACTTCAGAGCGCGCATGCGCAATGCGGTCAGTCCCCTGCCTCCCAGCTGCGATAGATGGTTGGGGAGGTCCAAACCTCAGGTAGCTAACACCCACAGTGAAGCATCAGGGTAAGTCACCCAGCATGGGCTATATGCACTGTCTCCACGACAAACAAAACAAAGGTCAGATTGAAGTCATAAGGTTGAGTCACATAACATGAGAAATATAATATTAGTTTATTTGACAGATATATCAGTTGAATCCAATGCAATGGTCTTGGGGGGGGTGCAGGTGTAAAGACTACAGGGTTGTGGGAACGATATCCAGATAAACGTCCTATAGGGTCTATTGGCGGCGACAGCACTAACACTGACCCGCACTGGCTGTGTTTTTTGGTGATGGCATCACATTGTGTTACCAGCAATCAAAGCGTGCTTACTGCAGCAAGATAACGGCAGAGACGACGGGCAGCCGCGGGACGGTGAGATGGGTAATTGGATGTTTTTCTTTTTTCGCGTTAGGCTGGGAAAGGGACCTTAGGAAGGAGGTGTGTGGCCAGCTACAGGAAAGGGGAGACACTGTAAGTGTGTGGGGGGGGGAGGACACACAGGTAGTTACGAGTAGGAGATGCCAACATTTTATTCTTGGTAGACAACCAGACCCCACCACGCGTACTGGAGAAAATTTATGCTACATAGGACCACGCTTTTGTGACATATTTAATTTACAATTTTGAAACAATTTTTGAAATAAGCTATTTGAGGCCGCTCCAGAGTTCCTCACCAGCCTCTCCAGGAGGCCGATCCAGACGTCTCCACAGGCCTCCCCTGAGGCCGCTCAGAGTTCCAGGCATGCCCTGAGGCCGCTCCATTGGGCTAGAGCCGACCCAACCTGTGGATCCCAAACCAGTCTTCCGGTGCCGCTCTCCTCCCCTAAGGTCATCACCAAGGTTCCATCACAAGAAGAATTGGAGGAGCAAAGATGAGAACAGCGGGCTGAAGAAAGAAGAGAAGAGGGCCCTTAAGGGCGTGGG